>VXBO01013778.1:46553-90300 GCA_013400135.1 Rhinoptilus africanus
AGCGCCCCTCTGCTCCTGCGGGAAGCGGGCGGCAGCAGCTGCCCCCGCATCGGGCTGGGCGATGGGTGGAGGAGCGGGCTGAGCCCCCACAAACTCACCCCACCTGTGAGGGGGGGGTGTGCGTCCAAATGTGGGGTCTGTACCCGGGGCGCGAACAGCCCACCCCCAGCCCTGGCCGAGGTGTTGGCGTATTTCCCACACCGGGTGGAAACATACATCCCGCAAGACCCTGCAAGCGGTTGTATTTTACGGAAATCAGCTGATTAGCACACAACAGTAATTCCTAGCTGCTCATGGCTTCCCAAGAAGCTCCTGCTGGCCGCTCGCGCTCTCGCCGAGTTGAAGGTACAGCATGTTCCCGGCTTCCTGCGCTTGCTCCATGCGTCATCCCACGGAAGGGAACCCCAGCAATCATCCCGTCTTCTTCCAGGGGGGATCCTGAGCCAGAGATCTCCCAGGCAGGGCTGCCCCTCTGCTCCTCGCTTCCTCCGCCACCCGACAGCGTTACCATCAGCGCTCTTCGGATAGGCCCCGGACCACGCATGGCCGTAGGAGTTCCGGGAGTAGCTTACGAGGTGGAGCTGTGGTTTCCACCCCCTAAGGAGCCAGGTTCACCTAAAGGAGCGATAGATTTTATTCCCAACACTGTGTAACAACCAGCAACGCCGCTGTTTTAAGGGAAGGGCCCAAGCATCCCCAAGATCGGTTCCTTGTGTCCCTTCGCTCCATCACACTCCTCTTCCTTGGTTGCCCAAGGCCTTTTCCTCCTTGGCAGCATCGCCCCTGCTTTGCCTTCAACTGTGAGGGGTCGGACCACGAGGGGTGGCCACTGCCAGTGTCTGCAGTTACGGCAGGAGATGGGAATGGTGATGTCGGGAAGTAGCCTGAAGCCCATCTCCAGGGCCATGGGGCAGCCCCCCCTCCAGCCAAGTCCTGCTCACCCCTGCCGGGAGGAGCCCTGCACCCCTGCCAGCCCCCCCCACAGGGCACCACCCCTCCGGGGAGGGCAGGACATCCCAATTAACCTCATCAACTCCCTGCTGTGAGCTGGGGAGCTCCAGCTGGAGCCAGGCTGCTTCTGCCCAGGGCTCCCAAAGGCACCCACTGCAGGGACCCCTTTGCCCCAGCCGAGTCACCCACAGCATCCCTACGGGCCCCCCCGCGCCAGGCTCAGCTCCTCCCAGCTCCCATCACCCCGAGAGACAGGAGAGCACATCGCTCCCGCCGCCCCCCCAGGCTGCAGAGCTCTCCCACCAGGCCCCCGAGCAAATTATAAAGGATTATAGCTTTTTTTTTTTTGCTGCAACGTGTTTATTATGTGCCAAAAACTACACCACAGCTTACTCCACGCGTCTGTAGGAGAGTACAGTCTTGCCTGCATATACTACAATGAGGTAGAGACTTCACACACAGCTTCACGAAACCCCACAAAGAGCAGCTGGGATATGCAACAATGCAACATCAGCTCAGCAGGAAAAAAAATAAAGAGAGGGAGAGAGGGAGAAATTATGACACTGGTTCTTTGGCACACAGCTTCCAATAGAGGGGAAAGTTAAAAAGGAAAAAAAAAAAATGAAAAACCAACAATAATTAAAGTTCTCAAATCCCAGCAGCAGCATTTCAGTCGACTGCACCGTTACTCCGCACATTCCGCAAAGGAAAGGAAAAGTACTTGTCCCCTCTAAGAGAAAGGGCTCCTACGAACCTTCATCTGCCCACCGAAACGCAGCCCTTTTTTAGCTAGTTACAAAAGAAAAGTCAGTCCTGTGACTTCGTGTGATTAAAAACCTTTATCAACCCCCCTTAAGTGCAACTTAAAAAAGTGCAACAAACTATTTAAAACTATATACAGCAGCTCAGAGATCGTTTATTCGGTCCAGTTTCAAATCCAAAAAAAAAAAAAAAGAAAGCCGTCCTGTTCTGTTGCAAACCCCTCGATTTACAACTTTCCACCAGCAGCTCCCAGACACAAATTGCAATAATGTTAAAAGCTGCCAGGAAAGAAAAAAATCTCTCGTTTCAAACGACTTAAAAACTGTTTTAAGAGTGTAAAAAGGAACTGGTAAAAATCCTTGAGCGTAAAATATGAAATATGATTTGGTTTAAATGAAGAGCAAAGTCTCCTTGTTGTTACAGTAAAAAACGCCAGCTGAACATTCAGTTTATGCCGTTCAGATGGGGGTTAAATGAATGGAAAGGCACTGTATGGCAACTGCAAAAAAATGGAGCCAATGAGACCTGCATTATTACCATCAGTATTGCAAGGAATGTAAAAAAGCGCCTTTAATAAATAAAAAAACCTAGGTGAAGGCATCTGCATCAACACCTTCTCAACACGTGGCCCTTTTGTTGTTTTGGCTTCTTGTCAGCAAACTAGGAACCAAAGTCTGGGAACTGCAGAATTGCTTGAGGGGCGCTCCCCCCCCTCAAAAAACCCCCCAAACAAAACCCGACAAAAATTCACTGTGCATTAGTGCAGAAACAAAAAAAAAAAAAAAAAAAAACCAGCAAGTGCAAACGTGAATGTAAGATTTTTTTTGTCGTTTTTTTTTTTTCCCATTAGTCCTCAGGAAGCGCGTTCCCAGCCTGGGTCTGGCACCAGCAGGCACGCTCGTGCGCTCTCCACTTGGCAGGTTCACAAAAGGACTTTCTCCTGCGCCTGCGGCAGCCCCCGGAGCCTCGGCGGCCGCTTTAGCTGGAGTCTTTGTTCTTCTGGTTGCGCATCAGCGGGCGGTGGTGACGCAGGACCTCCATGGAGTGCTGCCAGTGCCAGCAGGAGCGACAGAAGTACTTGAAGCAGATCTGCGGGGAGAGCAGAGAGGTGGCACCGTGGGCCAAGGGACACGGGCACTGTCCCACTGGCCATGCGGCATCCCCTCCCTCCTTCCCTGCTTTCGCGGCCCATGCCAGCGCAGCGGAATCTTTGACATGGAAGGAGGGAATCCCAGCAATGCTGCCGGAGGATGCGTTGCGCTGAGCTTCCAGCGTGGCCCCTTTTAAAAAGGTTTGAACTACCAGGATCTGGGCACTGTCTGGAAGCCACCTCCTGGGGGCAGCTACATGTGGGGGCTGCGGTGCCTCTGCCCACCCCTGGGCAGGGCCGGGGGCAGCAGACTGGCTCTGTCCGGACTTGCTGAGTTCCCACATCTCCCCGCGGCGCAGGGCCTGCTGCTGCTTCTCTTCCCCCATCCAGACTCCGCAGGAAGCCGCCGGACCCTGGCCGAGCTCCTTTGCCCGCAGCGAGCAGAGGTCGGCCAGAGTCCCCTGCGTTTCGAGCAGCCCCAGGACCGAGGGCAGGGTGACGGTGCTCCAGCTTGTCGCCACCGAGGGAGTGGCAGCCTCTCCGCCGGGCCACCCGCTGCCCACGGCACGGCCCGGTGCTCTGGCACAGCACCAGCGGAGCCGGGGCACCCCCAGCTCCCGGCAGGGTGGAAGCTGCCTCTGCCTCCCGGTGAGCACCAGAGCCCCCCCAGGGAGGGCTGCACCCCCTGCCAAACAAGGGCCCGCCTGGGGCTCCTGCAGGAACACTTCATCCTCCCCCCCCCGGGGGAGGGACACCAGGCATCCCCAGACACTAAAGCGTGCGCTGCTGCGGGGCAGATCCTGCTGCTCCTTGAGGAATTCCCCCCAGCGCAGCAGCCAGGAGCTGAGCAGAGCCAGCGGAAAGCCTCACCTGGTCCCTGCAGAAGAAAGGGCCGGACTGGGTGCTGCAGACTTGGCACAAGGAGTCCTCCAGGTACGGGTCGATCTGAACCTGCAGGAGAAGCCGGCAGTGGGCACACAGCGGTGCCGGGGGCAACTACCTGCTCCCTGGGCAGCCCCACCAGCACCGCCCTGGGTACCCCAAATCCACCTCCAGCACCCCTCATCACAGCTGGCAGAGCAGCAGTTCACCACCTCCCTCTGCTTCCACAGGGATACGGAGCAGAGCGGGACAGGGAGCAGGCTCCGTGGGCCACGGCGCTCCCAGGGGTACCACGCCTCACACGGAGGGTCCAACTCCCCAGGCCGCCCCCCGCAGCTCCACTCACCTTTTTAGTAAACTTGGTGGTTTTGATTTCCACAAACGCAGCGGTGACTGCCTTCAGATAGCTGCGCTGGTTGTTAAAGGTGACACGGCCAGACCCTGGAAGAAGCCAGGCCACAAGGGTTAGACTGACCCAGCACCTACGGCAGGAACTGGGGGAGGCTGCGAGCAAGCCCCCGGCGCAGTTCAGCCCTGGCAGGGAAGCAGCGTTTGCAGGGAGATGGGATCCAAGGCCCGTGGCTCTGCCTGCCTCCTTCCCCAGGCAGTAATAAAAGGACAGCAGGCAGCAGAGAGCAGAAAGGCTTTTCCATGGACACCTCCAGGCTGGTTAAGACATGAGCTTACAGGCGGCAGCGATCCCAGGAGGACCGGCAGCGGCCGGGAGGCTGCCAGGGCACTGCTGAGGGCAGCGCAGCAGTGGGCTCCACGCCCGCACCTGAAATAAGCCGGTGCCCAGACAGCTCAGCAGCTTTTATTTTGAGCCTCCCGCTCATCCCGGAGCCTCGCGTTTCGCAGCTTCACTGCCAGTCAGCAGCATTCCTGCACCACTCCTTCCCAGGCAAGTTTTGTGAAGCTCCAGGAAGATTATCTGTGTTTACCCACGAGTTTCTCTCCGCAGTGTAAGGGGAGCTCTGGCTGTTACAAGACTGTCCTGTGCTGGCAGAGGGCTAAAGCTCAGCTCGCCACTGACAGCCCCCCTGCGGAGCATCACCCAGAACCCCCTTTAACTCCTCCCCTGTACCATCACACAGGCACAAGCCGGAGGGCCCGGAGCTGGTCCAGAGTTATGCTGTCTACAGGGATTGCAGCTGCCTGCAGGGGGATCCTTCCTCCCCCAAAAGGGTCAATTCCACCTCCTCGTGGCAACCCCAAAAGTCGTCTGGGCAAGGGCTTTCTCTGCCGATGGGCTGGGCTCAAATGCAGCTCCTCATAACTACGGTCAGACACCGCCTTCTCATGCTCCCTGCCACCAGCAGGATCACCCTCTGCTCAAGAGGATTCAGGAGGTTACACGCAGTGGCCTTCCCTTCAGGAGCCTTCTGCCAAGCCAGGGTCAGCGGTCAAGCAAGTCTGGGGCAGCATCTCAGCCCAGGAGATGCTCCAATCAACACGGAACAAAATTAGGGTACGGTTTAGTTATGGAGTTCCTGTTGCTGTAACCCTAAGACAACCCGAGGGGTGGATGTGCCAGTCTCCTGTTGGGAGCCAGAGCAAGCCGGGCTCTGCAGGAGGCCACAGGAGGTGCCGAGGTCATGCTCTCGGACCCCACAGTGCAGTCTGGTGTGCAAGACTTCATCGGTGCCTAAAGTCTCATGCTCCCATTCCTAACCTTTGGGACCGTCCCCCCCAAACCCGCTTCAGTTACACAAGCACATCCTGAACCCAGGCCTTGGGCACCAAGCCTTGACCAGAGCAGCCTGAAAGCTGTCCAAGGACAGTGACAAGCAGCAGACAGCTCTGCGCTAACTCTGACGCTATTCCTGCCTGGCAACACAGAGGAAATCCATGCTCCATTCTTAAGTACGTGACTTGCTGCAGCCCATGCCGGGAAAGCTGTACCTCCCGCTCAGCTGCAGGGTACTTCCACGCAGACCACTAACCTCAGTGCTGTGCCCTGCCCCATGAGGCCACCAGAGGTACAGGGGACACTGTGGTGACACGAGCAGCAAGAGCTCAACTCCCATGTGCAGGGCACAGGGGGAGGGCTGTCCTCATGACCTGTCCCTCACAACCACACAGCCTTCTCTGGGAGGTGGGATCTCAGAGGCTTCATATTTTCAACCCACAAGGGCGCAGCGGGTCTACCTGACCCCGGGGTCATGGGCTGGGGCTGCAGCCCTCCTCCTGAGAGCAGAGGAGGCAGCTGAGCCTCCCCACTGCCTGCAGCAGCCTCTGGTGTCAGCCCCATCAGAGGAGGGGAGTGCTGCCCAAGAGTCACTCTCATCCCCAGCACCTCTGGCCCTGGGCAGGTTGATGCCCTGAGCAGAGGTGGACACGCCACCACCCAGCAGACCCAGGCAGGAGACTCTGGGAAGCCTCTCCTCCTGTGCTACCAGCTGCCTTAGAAACCCAAGTAGGACCCTGAAGGGGAACCGAACAGGAGAGTGGGGACAGGATGCTGCCTGCAAGCGCTGGGTCGGCCATGACCTTGCCCTGTTCCTGCCGCCCAGCAGCTGGCACCTCTCCAGTAGGATGGGCCAGCAGCCAGCGGGCCCGAGTTTGCCCTGACAGGCAGCAAGAGCTGGGGTAAGACCCACAGTCATCTCCACTCTGGGGATGGAAGAGCAGCTAAACCAGCATCTAGTGACCATTAACAGCACTGAACAACAGCAAAAAACCCATCAGCAACACCTAAAGAGATATTTAAAACCTTGAGCTGCTCTGGAATCATAGGGTTAGAAGGAACCTCTGGAGATCTAGTCCCACCCCCTGACCAGAGCAGGGGGCACAGGAACGCCTCCAGGGGGGTTTGGGATGTCTCCAGAGACGGAGACTCCCCCACCTCCCTGGGCAGCCTGGGCCAGGGCTCTGCCACCCTCAAGGGAAAGAAGTTCCTCCTCAGGTTTAGGTGGAACTTCCCATGGTCAAGTTTGTGCCCGTTCCCCCTTGTCCTGTCCCTGGGCACCACTGAGCAGAGCCTGGCCCCATCCTCCTGACACCCCCCGTCAGTATTTATAGGCATTGATAAGACATCAATGAGTGATCTAGGACCTTCCAGTTCCCGGGCACATCATGCCCTGGGCAGTCTCCCCCGCTGAGGGACCAAGCCAGGGGCACTGCCGCAGCCTCCCCAGAGCACGCTGTGAGCGACACTTACCAATGGGATACTTGTGCTTGTCCGTGTCGATGCCAGCGTAGACCACCCCTCCGAACAGGTCATACATGACAGCTGCCAGGGCCTCCGCGTTCAGCATCCCGTGCAGAGCCCCCACGAACACCGTCTTGCTGGGCTCAAGCCGCTGGGATGGACTGCGCACAAAGTTGCTGTCTGCCAGCACCCAGGGGATCACCTGCACCTGGAATCACACACAAGCCGGTCAGGTCAGAAGCCACAGGCCGTGCTGCTCCACAGTGCCCTCAGCTGCCAGCACAGGCCATCCCAGATCCTCGGGTTTCACCCCCAGCCACAAGCATCACTTCGTTATTGCTACTCAGGGTCCACATCTGGGCCTCTACAGCTCTGGAGCTCCAGCCCCGCTCCTCAGGAGAGCCCACAAGGAACAAAACCAACCACCACAGCATTCCGCTTCCAGCCAAACCAGAATCCAAAACACTGGTCCCTCGGGGCCGGCAGCCAGTAAACAATCCATGCACGAGTGGATTTTACCTACTGCCTGCACCTACGTTTACAGCCCAGTCAGATGCCTCCCTGCACAGAAGCCTGCCGTTGGAGATCGATGGAACAACCCACCCACTGCCAATTTCAACAGGAGCTTCCATCTGCTAGATAGCTGATACAGGGCTCCGAAGAGGAGAAACTTCTGCCAGAGCTAAATCACCAAGCATGGAAGTGCTGCCAAAAGCCAGACACCAGGAGAGCTGTCTGGAGAGCAATTACTTTGTACCTGTCTAGATAAGAGCCGAATCTCAATTCTTGAACTCCAGACTCACACAGTTGTACCCCATCTACAGCTAAGGTCCTGCTTTACTGGAAGGCCAACCCGAGCCCCTCGCAGCCTCAGCACCCCCAGCTCCGGAGNAAGTGCTGCCAAAAGCCAGACACCAGGAGAGCTGTCTGGAGAGCAATTACTTTGTACCTGTCTAGATAAGAGCCGAATCTCAATTCTTGAACTCCAAACTCACAGTTGTACCCCATCTACAGCTAAGGTCCTGCTTTACTGGAAGGCCAACCCGAGCCCCTCGCAGCCTCAGCACCCCCAGCTCCGGAGCACAGGTCAGCCGGCCAAGGCTGCGCTGGGGAACGGCTGCAGTTACAGCCACAGATCCAAAGCATCTGCCTGCGTTAAGCTGGAAATCCATTCATTCTGCAAGCAGACAACATCTAATAAAGCACCAAAGGGATCAAAGTTTGTTTCCGCAAGCAAAGGTGTGATGCTGAACGGAGCAGGAAGCACTAAAACTCCTCTTCCTGCACTACTTTTCCAGGTAGCTGAAGCTGCTTGGCTCCATGAGGCCAGGGTCCTCCACAGAGCCAGGAGCTGCAGGTCACAATTCCTGACACAGGACACAGGCACCAATCTGACACTTCCCTCCTTGCTTGCGTCCAGCCCTACCGCAGGAACGCGCCAACTAAAGACGGACAAGAGCCAGTTTGACTTCTGCTGCTCTGCTTCAGCTGGGGAGCAGGGTAACCGTGCACCCCTTGCCTCCGAGGGTCTCGCCAGCAGCCCCGGCTGTCGTCTGCAGGGCTGCCAGGGGCCTGCTCACCTCTTTGCAGCGCATCCTGCGGCTGGACATCTTGAAGTAGTATTCACTGAGCCCATCAGGGCTGAGCAGGTTCTGGGAGCACGCCTGGAGCAGAGCACGCACAGATTTCTCCGACTCAAACACCAGGTAGGCATATCCTTTAGACGCGAAAGAAACAGTTCTTAGAACTGTAGCAGAGGGAAAACAGATCATCCCAGTTTGCAGACACCTTCAAAAAAATCACTCCCAGGTGCCCCCCCAAAGTGTCTGCACTGCATCTCCTCTGCTGTCCCCAGCCCCTTCGAGGGGAGGGCAGGGATTTGCAGCTCCTGTCCCGGCCAACTCTAGATAGGAGATCTGCCTGTGGCGCACAGCGCCTGGCCAAGCCGGGCAAGAGCCCCAGCTCAGCTCAGCACCAGGCTGCCCAGCCACCAGGGACAGGTTCACCCACACCCAGTACCATCTGGGCCACTGCCCCCCGCCCACAAAGCCACACCTAGACACGAGTGGACACCCACCAGCCTGGTCACAGCATGGCCTGCAGGAAAATAGACTTTGCTTCACGTTTTAAGATGTTTTGGCCCAGAAATAGAAATTCAGGGCTTTAAAGTCACCTCCATCAGTGCCAGCACCCTGCACCTCGCAGTGCTCTGGTCACTGAATGAGGCCACTGGGCACCACCAAACCTACAAACTAGTCGCTCCCTGCCCCATAACTCCTTCCTGCTTACACAACACGTCACATCACCCACACCAGATCAGCCCTGCTGCCTGAGCCAGGATTATGCAGCAGGGGCTCCTGGGCTCACCACTCCCCACAGCTGCCAGCTTGCTGCGGACACACACTTGGATTCACTGTGCCCGCTTTACGCCCAGGGTGTGTGTGATTCGAGTGCTTGCACTGTCACTGGGGACTGGCAACTATCGCCCAGAGCAAGATGGCCCCACAGGGGGCTCCTGAAGCACCGGAGAGGCTTTCCCTCAGCCCATGCTCCTGCCCAGCCCTGCTAGGGGCAAGAGGGGACACTAGATTTGAGGTGACAGTGCTCTGCAACCCTGGTGCTGACCCACGTGAGAGCAGGAGATTTACCCTAGGGTGCTCTGTACCATTCAGCCACCAGCATGCAGCCATACCATCCCAGCATCCGTGCTGTAACATAGCATGGGAAAAGAGTAACCCTACCGTGTCGCTATTACCTTTAGGCGTATTACCTTTGGGAGGGCAGCGTGGGTGTTTGCCATCCTTACCAGGCCACTCCACACTCAGTGAGCCAAAAGCACGGAAGGTGCTGATCAGTCCAGCTACAGACAGAAGGAGAGAAGTCAGTGCCCTCCTAAAAAGCTTCATCCTGCGCCCTCCTGATGTCAAAATCCAAGGCCTCAGTGCAGGGACTGGGGCCACTCACCTTCTGTAATGTCCCACGGGACTCCTCCCAGGAACACTTTGCAGGAGTAGATGGGGTTCTTGTAGTGTCGGGGGGGCAGCTGCCCACTCCAGGTGCAGGTTGGTTCGTTCATAGCTGGGACAAACAGAAGCAACACTCAGTACAGGACCATTCACTTCCCGCTCTCCCACAGGTCTCCAAGCAAATCCCTACATTCCACAACCAAGAAGGGCTACAAAGCTGGTGAGGGGTCTGGAGGACAAACCTGACGAGGAACGACTGAGGGAACTGGGGTGGTTTAGCCTGGAGAAGAGGAGGCTGAGGGGAGCCCTCATCCCCCTCTACAACTCCCTGAAAGGAGGGGGCAGAGANGAGCTGCGGCAGCGAGAGGCAGCAGCCCATACGTCCCGCCTGGTTTTCTGCCAGCGGGTAGACCCAGAATCAGGCTTGTGCCTAGAGGAAGGTCTGATCTGCTGCAAACTCATGTCCAGCCACGTTATCTGCACAGAAGCCACGTCCATTCCTTCCCAGAAGCACAGGACCATTACCATGCACTGGAGCCTGTGAAGACCCACCATCCAACTTACCTGCTGCTTGCCTATGAAGCCTAGCTTCTCTTTCAATACTGAAGGGGTCTTCTGGAGAGTCCAGGAGATCCCAGGAAGGCCATGCAGATGCTCCAGGCCATCTTTTTGATGCACTGGCTGAGGAGGAAGTGACTGCAGCCAGGGCAGCTTGATCTTGATCCAGCCGGGACCCCACTCCCATCTTTAGGGAGTCTCTTGACACCCCACTGAGGGGCAGGAAGGGCAGAGGCGGGGAGATGCGAAGGCTTGACTGCAAGAGAAAAGTTTAGATTAAAACCCATCTTCCAAGTAGGAGCACATAATACTTGGAGGTCATGCAGCACCCAGGGGCCCTGCCCTCACCCACAGCAGAAGGGGCTCCCGGTGATCTCCTGAGACCCTCTGAAGTCTGGCAGAGGCAGGAAAGCAGCCACCTCACCTGTCGCAGCAGCATGATGGGATCACTGCTTCCCTGGGAAAGGTCTGCCCCTACAGCCATTTCCCTCTGCACCCCAGCCAAGTCAGCAGCAGCGGGTAGCATTAAGCAGGATGGCAGACCACAGAGCCAACAGCTACCCACCGCCTGCGCAGCCCCCCGGCCAGCTGTCACCCCCAGGGAACACCAACCACCCCAGGAGGAGCCTCATGTTTTCACTTTGGGCCCTGCCTGCAGCAGGCAGGGCTCACCAGCAGCACCCAGGAGCTCCGCAGGCAGAGAGGCGGCTCTCGCCCCCCGCGGACCAGCTCCCAGGGTGCGTGACCAGGGTGTGGGCTCAGCTGGGGCAAGCTTTAGCTGCTCACAGGTTTAACGTGCCCCTCCCAGGGTGGAAGGAGTAAAAGCACGGATTAATAGAACAGCAGGGATGCGAGACACTGTGCAGCTTATCGCGTGCCAGCCGCTCTGCGGATACAGCTGCGCGCTGCTGCGGCACAGCCACCCACGCTGAGGCCATGCTGGGGAAGACCTGACCTTCACGGACGAGGCCAGCACAAAACCCCGCCGCCCCGCACCGCCTGCCATCAGAGCCCAGGGTGCTGCAGCCACTTACAGCACCATCCGATTCTCCAGGACGGCTCACAGGAGAATCAACTCCACATCAAGCCAACTGTGCTCTTTATGCCCACCCCAACATGGGGGTCAAGGCCATGGCAGAGCCAGGAACAGCTCGGCCTTGGCTTTAGCCTCAGGTCCTGCAGAGGAGCCACGCAGCACCTGCAGAGCTGGCCGGAGCCAGGCTGCCCTGCTGGCACCCAGAGCTGCCGCTCACTCTGCGACACAGACCCAGCGGCACAGACTGGGTCAGCGAGACAGACGCTCGCCTCGCTTGCTGGCTTCCAAATTTAGCTATGCTTTAGGGAACGGGAGCAGGCTAGACCCAGTTTGCTCTAGAAGAAACAGCCCTGAGATGGAGAAGTGCAGTCAGCAAAGGGGAAGGGCAATGAAAGGCAGGCAGGAGCTCCTGAGAAGCCCAGGCTGGAGCCTGGAGGCAGCTGTGCTGACCAACCACCTCCCTGCTGGGATCAGGGCACAGACACCCTCCTGCCACACACCAGCTCAAGGACTCAGACCCCTCTGCATCTGACCCATTAACCCATTAGGGCTGCAAGCACAAAGCCAAAAGGCCAAAACATTATCTAGAAGAAAAAAAAATATAAGGACAGTGCTAGTCTGTGCTGAAGGACGACTGCCCAAGCAGCCCTTCTTCCAAACCCTGGGCTGTAGAACCTTGCTGTGTCAGCATGGGGATCCCTCCAGCACTCTCTTCCCTTCCTGGGCTATAGCTTGCAGCCCCTCACAGCTCTCCTGTGCTCCCCTGAAACGCAGCAGCACACCAGGAACCATGCAGCATGTGCAGGACCCAAACTTACAATCAAGTCTGAGAGGTGGTCGGAGCCAGAGCTGAACCCACTGGTGTCTGAGTCCGAGGGGCTGCTGGAGCGGGAGTCCAGGAGGGAACGGGAATCCAGGCGGGAGCTCCTCAGCGTTGGTGTGGAAAACTTTTCTGACAGGTCTGAACCAATGGGGTCTAGAGGCAGGAAACTCAGCGGGGGCTTCCCCAGGACATTCCCGAGAGGATTATTCAGCATGCCGAGAACTGCAACAGAGAAAGAGCCCATCAGTGCTGCAGCATGACGCACCTCCTTCCCTCCTGGCTCTTGTGGCAGAGGCCCAGGAGGGCACTGGGCTCCCCATCAGCCCACCAGTGGCTCATCCAGGAGGTGGCACGTCTGGCAGGCACCAACCGTGTGACACTCCAGAAAGGCTGCACGCTGTTTGCCCTCACTTGCAGTGCAGTGCTGCGCAGCTGGAGCCAGCATCAGCATGGTGTGACTGACAAACACGAGGGCAGGTCACACTCCCAAGGCCATGATCAGCCAGGAGATCTCCATCTGGGAGCAGAATCAGAGACCCAAGGTCCCAGTTATGGACCTCAGATGCTCCAGAGAGGTTCATGCCCATATAATGGTATTTCTTGCCGCCTGTGCTGGACAAAGCTGGGACTTGGGGGACAGGTACCCACACAGTCTTAGCGATGGGGGTCACAGATCAGGCCCAGAGCCAGTGTTTGCTGCACACACCAACAGCCAGGCTGAGAAGAGCGAGGCCTGGCCCATGAGCAGGCATCTGCAGGCTTGGAGGTGGGACACCGTGCACGTCAGTCCTGACAGGAGCTGGCTACGGGCACCCAGCTATGTGCCAGTCTGGCTGGCTGACAAAGGAGACGCTTCACCGTCAGCGGCGAGCGCCGTCCCCGCTACGTGTTCACAACAAGCCTGTCTGGTCAGGCCTCTGCCCGAGAGCCGGCAGGCGAGTATGCGCCAGACTGCTTCCCTCGCACAGCAGCAGGTTTTCCTCCCACTGAGGAGAATCGAGGCAGGCAAATCCCTCCCTACAGAGCCACCCTCCCCCTGAGCAGAGCACCAGGCCACTGAGGGGTCGTGAAAGTCCCATCCCGCTCCATGGGTCAGCGGTGTGGGGCCAGCTGCCACCCAGAAGGAAAGGGAACGCAGGGCAGGCTCGGCCACACAGGATCCCACGGGGGCACGACACCAGCCAGCTCTATTCAAAAGGAGCAAGTCTCAGCAAGCTGAATGTGTCCCCAAACCAAACGAAAAGAGAAAAGCATTCAGAAATGGTTTTAATTATTCAGAGGCTGCAAAACAAGGCAGCTTGCCCTGAAGCTTTCAGTTCTCAGCAAAGCAAGTTTGGAATCCACTTGGTAGCCTCCAGCCCCACCTGATCTCAACCAGCTAGGACCACAAGGTTTTTAACCCAGATTTTCAGGTAGCTCTTGTACAGAAGAGGATTAACAGTCCAAAACGCTGCCCAAACAAGGCGAGTAGAAAAATGCTAACAGAAAGAAGTGGTAGCACTACGGTCAGACATCAGTACCCACCCGGTGCCAGCGCCAGAGAAAGCTGCCAAGCGTGGCCAAAGCAAGATGCTGGGCTATACCTGTCCCAAGCAGCACAACTTGCAGGATGCCTGCTGGGGAGCTGGCATCTCTAGCCTCACACTAGAGCGAGATAACTCAAAACATCAACACAACACCCAGACAGGTACTGGTGAGTTTTTTTACTTGAAGCATCTACCTCAACCCGCAGCAGAGCTGGTCTGCAGGAGCCATCGGTGACAGTCACAGCATCTCCCCATGCTCACAGAGCCTGTGAGCTTCCCCAAGAGGTGCAGATCCATTTTTGGCTGCGGCACAGGACTATGAACTCACCTCTGACCACACCTGGAGAGGGACCTCCTGCCCTCTGAATATCTGCTTGGCTCTCCCCAGCAGCATCTGTGCTTACACCCAGCCCCGCAGCCACAGAAAAGCCTCGCTGGCCCAGCGATACTTACCCTGGGCAGAGCTCGAGGAGGTAGCGAGGGAGAGCTGCCGCAGACAGCTCGCGTCGGGGAGGAGACTGCTCCCTCCTAGTCACAGCACAGAGCAGGGCAGAGCATCTCCCAGCCCAGGCAAGCCGCACTACGCTGGTTTGCCGACTTCTCTGAAGCCACGTGATGCATTTAAAAATACAGCCAGTGTATTGTTCAAGGGAGACAGCTGAATTTGTTAAACAGGCTCAAAAATCTGATTAGTCACTAAACAGTACAAGAGTCAAAGCAAAGCAGCTGATCCCACGGCCCAAGCCTCACCACCGACAAACACTCCAGCACTGATGTCCTCCTCCGCCATCAAGCACGGTGGGTTTGCAACGCCAGGCAGCCAGCAGCCCTGCACTGACCCCGTGTGCGCAGCGTTCCTAGAAACCTGGAGCAGTGAATGCCACGCAGATTGCTACCAGGCAACACCATTCCGCACCTCATCTCCTGGTTATCAGAGAGGCGGGGGGAACCACAACTCCATTTGGAATGCACCAGCAAGGGTTCAGGAGCTCATCAGGATCTCCCAAAAGCGTTACAGGACCCAACTGCTCCATCCTATTTATTTCACCCTCATCTCTGGTTTGCTACAGCTACTGCTTACACATTTGCTCCCAGGACTAGCCCTCACCACAGCTAGAAAACCAGTAAGGCCAGTATGAGTGCATTCAAGTAGCAGGACTACCAGCCTTTCAAGGGATCTGCTGTCTGGGCATCAGAGTTTCAGCACCTACCACCAAGCAAAATCCTGCCGGCTATGACTGACCCACTCCCAACCTCTTGTCCTGGAGGGGCTGACATCCTGCTGTTAACACAGATGGATTTCATCCACTCCAGAAGCTTTGACAGGTCTGTGCAGGCAGCACCTGGTTACACGCTCGGCAGGCTTCACGGAGCCCACACCACCCCAGTGGGTCTGACTCAGCTTCACTTGGTACCTGCAGCCACTCGCATGGACATTGGGAGGAAAAGCTGCGAGCCACGCTTGGCCTTTCCTCCTCCGCACTCGCCTAGCAATCAGGCTGTGTCCCCTGAAGCCAGCCTTTGCAGGCAGCCCAGGAAACATCAGCATGCGAGATCAGATCTTATTCCTCACTGCCCCAACCCAAAGGCATCCTACTCTAATTCCCTGCCTTAACCCACTGAACCCCCTTCCTGGGGAATGGGGCACAAAAGCCTGACACAAGCTGCCCACCTGAAAAAAAGCACCCTCAAGTCATTGGGGCCACCCAATAAAACCACAGTTCCTCCAGGGAAGCTGGCCTTGTCTCCCCTCCAAGAAGACAGGCTGCAGAAGAAGAAAAGCACTTTCAATGCAAGATGCATCAGCAATTTCTGGTGTCAAGAACATCCCTGAAGATCCCGAAGTGAAGCAGCAAACATCAGGTAGTTACTCAGGCTATGAAAAAACCCTTAAGTGCAAACAACTAAGTATTTTACACATCTGTGGGGGAAACTTTAACTGAAGGGTTGACGTGATTCCCATTCATCCGCTCATACACAGCGGCCCTGCTGTCCAGAGCGTGGCAGTTTGCAGAGAGCTTCTGGAACTTTTCATGCTTCCGCTCGGAGCTGCAAGAGAGGCACATGCCAACGCTCCTTTGCAGGGGACAGCAAAAAAGGTAGCTTTTAATAGAAACTCAGCTCTGACTTTTGACTCACTGCTGCAGCTTTAATGACTGGATTCGGAGCCAGCGTGCTCCATCTTTGAGCATGTCAGCCAAACACTGACAGATTTAAGAGCTCTGTGGAGCAGTCTCGATACCAGCATGGCACTCTTCCAGATCGCAGGCGCTCAGGTTGCTCTCTAGAGAACGAGCATTTTACGAAGCACTCCTCCTTAGTTGAGCTTTCCCTAGTAAATGCTATCAGGACAATGCTGCTGCAGTATGTCCTCTTAATTCCCGCATCATCCTGGGGCCCCTAAAGATACCAGGGGGAGTACAAGCACCTTGGACCCATCACACCCAACAGGATGACTAGTTTTAACTCTTCACGCCAACTCTATCCTGTAGACCCCAAAATCACCTTCTAACTCCAGTTACCAGCTACTGCGCCACTACATTTAATGTGAGCTTACCCAGCCTCAGAGAGGGGACTCCATCAGCACAAGCTGTGACTCACAGCACACACCTTGGGAAAAGATGTCCCAACAGCAAAATGCCCAACACCCAGCCCAACCAGCCTCAGAATGGCTTTTGTTTTTCCATGTGCCGGTTAGACTCGCAATTGAAGATTTCCAGCACCTGCTCAGAACCTGGAAGTACTTTCTTCTCTTCATACTACAGTTTACAGCCATTTTCCCAGCAGCTCTGACCAAGCCCATTTTATAAGAGATGGGTGTAAAGATGAGCCCTAAGGAGCCGGGCTTACCAGTGCTGGCAGCTCAGGGTAAATAAACCACCTTACCACTAGGCTGATGACAAATGTTGTTTTAATGTCTTGAATAAGACCTTAAGATAAGCAGAACACTACACACAGAACACTATGCACTGAATTTATTTCTGACAGCTAGAGTTGACAAAAAGCTCTGCCAGCGTTAAGCCATCCTCTGAACAAGTACTCCTGCTTTAGCTTGAGTCTGCAAGAGACCATCCAGCAGAAGCAGCCAACAGCACATGAGCAGAGCAGTGCTGATGCTCTTCACTCCTCACTGTGTCAAGCTTTCATCAAGTTACCTGGAAACTGAGTCCTGCCCAGAACAAAAAAGAAAACCCAAACACCTCTCACCTTACAGCTGTCCAGGTCCTTCTGCTCATGCCCTTTCCCCACACCCAAGAACATCACTAGAAGCTTCCCCATAGAGGAAAACCACATTTGCCCTAGGGTGACACACATCACAGCCTCTTGACAAGCCTGAAGGCACACGTAGCCATGTGTGTGCCCACAAGGAATTCCTGCTGAGTGGAACAGTATGCCAGGCCCCGATTCTTCTATTACCAGCAACGTCTGGCACCTGCACGCTTAATGTGCGGGCAGTTCCACACCACATTTGGCAGCGGCACCAAGTGCTAGATGAGCACATGCACGTGCTTTTTTTGAAGTCACGCTCTGAAGATGCGTTCCAGCCTTTAAAAGGCTCACTGCAGGGCTGGAAAAAAGCCTATTTAGAAGAGACCAGGACTTGTCTGAGCAGGTCTATGATGCCGAGGCCTTCAGAGGGTCACTTCTGTTGGCTGGAGGCACCACCAAGGTTAGACAGAGGGACACTTCAATCTCCCGAGAGGAGATACCGGACGTTTGACTACTGGGAGATTACTCAGCACAGGAGAGCTGGCAGGCTGTCAAGACCTCCCCTCCATCCACCAACTACTACTTACACTGAAAGTCTGCCCTTCTGCCCTGATCTCCTTGCAAAAGCAGAGGTGAAGAGACCCAACAGGAAAGCTCTTACCAAGAGAAGCCAGTCAGAGACGGGTTTCAGTGCCACCGCGCTTCTGCTTCCACTCGGAGACACCTGCCATACCCAGAGGCCGCAGAGCTGTATGCGCATTTGGGACAGGGTGGCAAAGGAGGGAAGCAGCGTGACCGAGGCCCTGGAGACTGAACACAGTGCAGTTTCTTTTGTCATTTGTCAAATAAGCTTATAAAGAAAAAAAAAAAGGCTGATGTCCCAAACAATAGCCTGCTGCAGTTCCAGAAAAACAGCTCGTCTGCAGTTTTCACCGCCCAGCCAGACTCTACCCTGGTGGGATGGGAGCAGGCTGAACGTTTTTGTCAGCCAAAAAGCAGCACCTCCTACAGACACTAAGCAACTTCATGGCAAGAGAAATATTTGCATGTCTGAAAGGCAAACAGGCACCTTAACCACCTCCTACAGCTACAGTTAATGTCTCTGTAGTTACAACACAGCCAGACAGGATGCCACAGTGAGTTTCCCCCCTCCATCACGCTCGAGCACCAAGCTGCTTAAAGACACGTAGAGGAAGGGGCGATCAATACTCCAGACTAATCTTAAGTGAAGTTTTAGCACTTCACGCCTGCAGCCATGGGACCTCACACTGCCTTCGAGGAGCCAGCACACCTGCAGGCACAGCACGGGGAGCACCAGCTGAACCCAGCCCAGAAGCTGCGATGACAGTTGTGGGGCTGCAGCACAGGGTACAGGAACAGGCTTTGCTTGGCACAGGGAAGGCAGGCATTGGATCCTCCTCCCACCTCTATTCACTCCTTAACAGGGAGCTAAAAGGAACAGCCAGGCTCTTACAGGTACCCAAAGAAACAGGGAAAAGCTGCAGTAAGGGAAGCAACACACAAATTTATTCCTTTTAAGTGGAGAAGCCATGGGACAGGGCCAAGAGAGGTGGAAGGGATCTCCTCCTTAGGCCCTCCCCATCCTTGGATGCCTCCAGAGGTCCTGTCCAGCTCAAATCCTCACAATTTGATTATACTCCCATTACTCCAGTGGAGAAAAGTCGCTGCTATTAGGAGAAAAGCCACCCACAGTCAGATGCATGCAACACTCTCCGGAGCTGTACCTCACAACAGAAGTCTCTATCATCTTGAACCAACTGCCAGTGTTCAAGAAAAGCAACTCCCAGAACTGCAGATGTGATCAAACCAGCAGTAACCACCAACTGAATAAGAACTACGGCACAAGCCTTTTTGTTCCTGAACTACTAAAGAGGAACCTCTGGCCCTGGCAGACTCTTCATTTGGGGCAAAGAAGAACTGAGGCTATTCGGGCAGCTATTTCTGGTTTGCTAAGAAGGGGGCAGGGGAATAAAAAAGGCAGCACGATCCCACAGCTGAACCACACAATTAGAGTCAGGACACCTCAGGTCTATTCTTGGTTCTGGCACCAACATGGTAAGTCACTTTCCCGGCTTGCCCTGAAAAAATGGAAGCAGCAGCAGAACTAAGAACACGGAGCAGCTTATCGCATTAACACTTGAGAGCAGCGGTCCTTCCTCCCTCACCAAGAGAGCGGGACCTGACTGACAACAAACCCCACTGCTTCTTGAGGCAGGGAATTTACTGTTATGTTTCTGGGAAGGGAAAACAGATGCCCAAGGTAAATATAAAAATCAGTAAAGACAGCTAAAACACATCTCAGGATTAGAAGTGCGCAGGTAATTGCATTCACTAAGCAGACTGCCACAACTGCGTTTGTCTTTAAAGAGATCAGAACACTGAAATACAGCAGGGTTTAACATGTATCAGTCCCAGAGAGATTTAAAAGCCAACATATTCAGGTCAAATTCTGCACAACAAGCTTCAGCTTTGCAAACCTCAAGAACAAACACTTCTATATTTAAGTACCAAACTCCTCTCAATTATCTGCTGCAACGTCCAGGGTGCCAACTCCGCAGCATGTGTTACTTTACGTGCTAACAAGGATGAGACTGACTCGTCTTCAGCGCTCAGCTGCATCGCAGTTCCTGGGGTGTCGAGTCCATCAGGATACCACCTTCAGAAGGTACATTCCTTAGAGGGGGACTGGGGGGAGCAGGCTGCTGGCCCTGTGGGCAAGGCAGCAAGTTGCAGTGAAGGAAAAACTCAAAAAAAAAAAAGGCAAGCTTTAGCCCGAAATGCAATCTTATTTGAAAAATGGCATGCAAGCCTCACTAAGGCATTCAGCTGGCATAAAGCCACGTATCTCATCACTGGATTGGCACACCCAGCACCACCAGTGACGCCTGCAGATTCCCAGTTACTTTCCAGAGGTCTGCACACCTCAGGTACGGCATCACAGCTTCAGGGGTTTGTTTCGTCCTTCTTTCCCTCTGCGTTCTCAGAAAGAAAACAAGCCAGAGGGGCAAGGAGGGAAGCTGGGCATTTCTCCGTGGCTGTCACAAACGGACAACGGCTGCTGCTGTGTCTGGGAGCAGCCTCCGAGCTGGCAGTAGCACAGACATCACCTGTGATTCAGCTGTTTTGCCAGTGCCTAAGGGACCACGCACAAGGCGAGCAAGCCCGGAGATGCGGATACAGAGTGCTGAGATGGAAGATGCGGCACTGGCTGGAGATGGATGACCTGCCTAGTGCCCCTGCCCTCAGCCCGCACCCTCCGGGAGGCGGGTAATTCAGCCCTGCAGTGACACTGCGCAGCATCTGCGCAGTGACAGCTCAAGGACCAGGGCACCTTTTGGAAGCAGATCACTTCAGAGCCACCTCAGTGGAGGTGCCCATTTAAACAGGGAACACTGAAGCAGCCCAGAAGTCAGTTTCTTCAGCCCCTCCTTGGGTTATGTTATTTTTGCTACTCACTAGCAGCTTTTCTATCCTGCTTTGAGCAGAAGACTGGACTAGAAAACCTCAAGAGGTCCCTTCCAACCCAAATTACCCTATCATTTTAAAAAGACAACCTGTCAAGAGCACCACAGAAGTCTAAGATGCCCTCTTACAGCAGTCCCATAGGCAGCCACTGCCCGAGAAGTCAGGTAGAGGGATTTCAGCTGTAGAGGGCAGACACTCTGCTGGCTCACTGGCCTTGCCCCCAGTGCCACCACAGTGACAGGTCATCCCGCAACACCACACTGCACAGCCTAGTTATCAGAGCAGCACACCGTGCTCACACACAACACAGCGCCAGGGATAAACGTGAGTCTAAGGCAGGAGCACATGAACCCAGCGCTGGGGAAGGGGAGGAGCGAGCATCACTCCTGCCTTCCACTACAGGCAGCCCCAGCACACTGGGAGAGCAGCTCCAAAAGCCATGCAGAAGGAAGTCCAGGTAGTTCCTCTACCCAGCTCCAGGTGGAAGAATGCAACCTGCACACACTGTGGAGTTTGTAATGAAGGCCCTCAGCCAAAATACACGTTCAGGCCTCCTCTAGAGAGCTACCATATTAACACTGATGAAAATGCAGCAGAAAAAGCCTTTCACATCTGTTCTGCCCAGAAAGCCAGCATCCCGTCTGCTGCCCAAACATCCAGCAGTACATGGGTTGGACAAAAACGTAACTGCCCCATCTCTCATTTGACTAGCACAATTTTGGGGACGAGTCTCACCCCAGGCCAGAGCTTGTACACACCTAAACCACCCGGCTGCTACCTCCAATATCAATCGCAGCAGGAAAGAAAGACTAAGCTACAAGTTGCCTGGGGCAGCTCAGAGCCAAACAGTGGCTCCGATGCTCTCCTCAGAAAGGAAGGTGCCTTTTAAGGCTCACTTCAGGAGCTAGCCGAGAGGCACACACTCCGGACTACAACTCAAGTCAAAGTTTACAGGCAAGCTCCATAAGTCCTGTGTATTTGTACACACCAGCATCACCAGGCAACATGTCTATGAAGGACGGAGATCCACCAGTGCTGGAACATTTTCATCACTGCACCTCCAGCTTTGAGCAGGATCAGGTGCTTGAAAGGTCTGTGCCTTCCTTGTACCTGCACTCATCCACCATTACCCCCAGAGAGCACACAGGCCGCAGGAACAGCCCCTCCATGTTGCTACCAAGGCTGCAATAAAACATCCTTCCCTGACAGAAGTCAAGGGGAGGGTTTTGCAGTCTCCAGCGCAGGACTGAAGGCTGCCCTGACCCACTTCAGCACTAGCTGGATACCAGCAGAGATGCTGGTTAGGTTCCTGTTCCAGTTACTCATCTATTCCCATCTTCTATTTTACAGCATCAGCGCAAACAAAAATAAATCTGTTTAGGAGAAGCTGCTCAAATGGAAGCTTTAAGAAGTGGATTAAGAGCAACTTCCATTAGGAACTAACTGCAAACTCAAGAGTTTTGATACTTGTTTGACTTATTTGATGCATATTTTATTCTGTTAAGGATCAAATACTGCTGCCAGATGAGTAGTCTGCAGTTACTAAGTGCTCCTTGCTTTCTACTCCACAGCATGGCTGGCTCTGGACAGCAGTTGAGAAATCAGCCTATAGAGTGTGAGCAGCCCTTACCAAAACATCCTTAAGAAACAAGTGCCTGTTAAGCATCCGCACCAAGTGTGTTCTCCGAAAAGCCCTCCAGGAGCTAAGAAGGCATGGGGCAAGCTTTTAGCATGCCCATCTCAGGTACTCCTGAAGTACAACGACCCCAGAGGAGACCATGCGAGTCAAGCCAGCTTCCAGCTTTGTTCCCTTACAGCATTATTATAATTAACTCCACACAGATGGCACCACCACCATGTTTGTGCACCCACTGCTAAGCCCCGAGCAGTAGACAGGCTGCTCCAGAAGGACCAGGGCTTAACGCACAGCTGCTGGGAAAGCCTGTCTTCCCTTCCAGGCAATGAAGGACACTGAGAACATGGGGGTTCAGGATTCTATCCCCTTCCTCCCTCCCCAGGTCTTTGGTTACCTGTTTGCCTGAATTGGGTGCCAGTGTGAGGCCAGCAAGAAGTGGTCCTTGCTTCAGCAAACCCCCACACCATTAGCAGTTATGAAGGAACCTTTTACTGGGTTTTCTAGGCAGACTTGTGCTTAAATCTGAGTGAGACTGCAGGTGAACTTGTACGAAGTGAGTCTCGCTCAGGGTGAAGTGCTCACTCCCTGGACCTGAAGCTCCCCTTTCACTAGAAAGCAGAAAAAAAAATCCTTCTTGGGTACTATGCTAACAACCTAGAGTTATCCAGACGCTGAGTGCTCCTATCAGGATAAGCCTCTGAAACCTCTCGAGCACAAGGACGACTTCCACGCAGCCAAGCATGCAGGACTTGAGGGCACACCTAGGAAGCAACTGTCTTCTGAAGCCACTTGTCCAAGAGACATTAAGCAAAAGAGCAGGGAGAGCCCCTGATAGAGGGGCACAGGGAGAGCGCTATGGAGCGGGCACTTGGCACCGTGCTGCAGCACAGGTTTGTCTAGCAGCAAATTAAACAGCCAGGGAAGAGATACCCAGGAGACTTCCCTCACCCAAATCCTCTGTCTCTAAGGTCTACCTCAAGCTCTGCAGCCAAACACTCAGAACAACTGCTCAAGGAAGGCCAGCAATTGCTGTGCTGTACTTATTAGCAACAACCACTCCCAAACTGATTAGCAACTCTCTCATGGGGGGGGGGTCTCAGGTGCCTGTCACCACATAGACAGCATTTCCTGAGGACAGTCTGAAAACAGTCCCTCCTGCTGTTACCAAGAAGAAAGGCTAGGAGCCCATGACAACAACCCGGCTTCCTTCTGTGCAACAAGTCTTTTCTTTCATCCTTCAGAGACAGGGTTTTGCCTTGAAGACTTCAGAGTGATTTGTACTCAGAGGCCTTGCTATCTCCCAGGCTATGCCCAACAGATTGCCTGCAGTTCTAGCATAGCAGATTTTAAGCAGCTACAGGCAATCAGCATGTTCAAGCTTACTGCAGGAAGAAGTTGCTCTGCTGTAGGAAGCAGGAGAACCAGGAGCTGGAAAGATCTAGCACTGCTTCTCTACCACAAGCTATTTCCCCAGCACCAGAGCGACTGGAGCTGTAACCCTGTGGCTGGAGAACAAGACGGCGGCTGCCAGCCTGGAGAGGGCATGGATGAGGCTGGAGCTGCAGCCTCCAGAGCAGGTCCAAGACAAATCTCTGATCTGTTGCTGCACCAGCAGCTCTAGGGTCACACACTAAGGAGAGGCAGATACAGCTAGGTGGTCCATCTGACACCACTAGGAAGAGCTCACCCGCTCAGGCTGGGCTCACCTAGAGAGGCCAACGTCCTCTCTGTAAGAAGAGCTGATCCTTCTGAAAATGCCCTTGCACATTAGCATCACAAATCTAGTGTTAACAGACTGGTTTTAGGATGATTTCCCAGTGGGCAAGTCTGCCTGTCCCACATAGGGTTAGCCTCAGCCTCCCGATGTAGGGCAAGACAGACCAGCCAGACCAAGCAGCTGGCACACAGGCTGAAAAACAGCCAGAGACCCAAAATCTGCACACAGATCTGCCTGCATACTGCTGTCACCCGTTCTCCAGGCAAAAACTGGATCGAGACCCCATTTCCTTGTGCTCCTTGAAGAATAGGGCAGTGAAAGTAAAGGATACCATGAAGGGCAGTTCTATCTCACTCCCTCTTAACCCCTCCTTGGCCCTGAGGAGGGATGAACACAAAGATCTTTATACTGTGACTGCCTGCTATGACACTATAAAGAAGGGGAAACGCTGCCTTAAGTAGTACAGCCAGAGATGGCAGGACTGGAAGTGTTCAAGGCCAGTTTCCTGCAAAAGCCCCTCCCCAGGCCACAGAGCAGGTTTCTGGGACTTACTGAAGTATTTCCAGCCTGACAGATCTAGTGGCAGCAGTGGGTTTGAGATGCCTCTCCTGCTATGAGACAGCAGTTCAATCCGACCAGCGATAAATGCAGGCAGCCTGAGCCTGCAGCAGCTGCTGCCTCCCGGAGAGGCTCTCTCCAGACACCAGCTTCAGGGGCTGGCAGCACATCTGGCATGCTCTCAAGGGCGAAGCACACATCCTCAGCGTGCTACAGTGCCGGGCCCAGAAGGAAAACACATCGCAAATAATCTCATCTGGGCACAAGGGGTTCAGTAGCCCTTTGGGAAGGGGGATGTAGGCAGGACTGGAGCATAAAGCCACCCCCACTGCTTCTCTGGCCTCCTCTGGCACAGCCCTGGCCGATGGCCGGCACCTGATCCCACTGCACCAAGCTGCATGGTGACACCGCCCTGGGAGTGCAAGGTGACACCAGAAGGGTTTGCAGCCAAAAGGTCCTTCCCAGGCTGAGAGTTCCGCGCTGGCAGGGACCACGCAGACAGGAGAGGAAGTCCCAGCTCATCAGTACTCAAGCACAGGCACTGCAGGGGACCACATCAGCAATATTTTTAGCCTGATTGTTAGGTTTTTTGCATTTCCACCCTTCCAGACACCTCCCTGTGGGTCCGTACAGCTGAGTCACTGCTGGAACCTTCCAAATGCTGGGGCGCCAGCGTCACAACAGCTCTGCTTGGGAGCGCCATCCCTCCCCAGCCCCTAGAGACAGCCCAGCGTTCACACAGCCTCAGGACACCCTGGTGGACACTCCAGCCCTTGGGGGCCAGCTGCAGCCTCCCAGTGTTCAGCGATGGGCACCAAAAGCGCCCAGACACAGTAGCATCATCTCCATGCCGTCCCTCTTTCCACCACAGCACGGCTGGCCACCCGGAAGCCTAAGCATCTGCCGACTCCTCAGATCCATAGTTTTCAGACACAGGAGCACTCCTCTGCCACCTACAAAGGAGTGTTTCACAGCCTTTCAGACAATGCTCCTGAACTACAAGATCTCTCCCTCCCATGGAGCTTCACAGGGCCATTCTAGGGCCCTTACGAAGGGGAAAAAGGCTCTGCAGACGTGGGAGGTGTGGGCAGGCTGAAGCAATACAACAGCTGTGCACAGATAGCAGTGTTTCACTTCTCCAGCCAGCAAACACCATCCTCAGAGGTCTCGGAGCAGGAGAGCAACAGCAGCCCAGGCCAAGGAGCATTGCTGACCCAGCTGCTGCACATCTGGGACAGGACTGGGGGGGGGACTGAGAAGGAGAACACAGTCTCGGGACTGCAACACCCCCAACTATACAGCCCTAGACCCTCCGCACAGCCTCTGAGGAAGCAGCACCACTGCATTTGAGTTGGGTTTTTATGCCAAAATCCCCCCCCTTCACATACCAAGTGGAATACCAGGAGTAAGAAGTAAGGAAACAGGCCTCTCCAGACAGTATTGGGTGCCATGCATCAGCAGCTGTTACCACAAGTTGTCACAAACACCCACTGGGTCCAGATCACCTGAGCCCAGGGCTGTACCCGGAGTTAGATCCTTCCTGTGGCTCTTCCCAGGCCTCTGCGGCAGGCAGGAGCTCCAACAGGATGCACTGCAGTCAGTGGGGGCACCTGACACCAGATACACCCTCTGCGAGCAGGGAGGTCACCAGAGCACCTTCAAGTCATCTCCAAAGGAATCTCCCTCCTGAAACCAGAAGCCCCTCCACCCTTGAACAGCGAACCCACCACCACAGTCCACTCGGCCCCACCACCCAACCTGCGAGGTGCAAAGCCTGCCAAGGCTGGCGCAAGCGCTGCTCGCCTGCCTGCCGGAGCGCTGCAGAGACATTCCTGCCTCTGCCAAGACAGCCTGGCAGGAAGCCGGCCAAGAGAGCACTGGAGACGGCTACAGCAGATCAGGTGGGGCTGGGACATCCGCACAGAGCAGCCGCCTCAGTGTGCGACAGCCCTCGTTCTGCGCCATTGTGCACTGAGCCCCGGGTGTTGTGGTTGTTAGCAGCAGCAGAACCCTTCAGCACGGATGTTGCCTGCTTTATGGTACGCTCTTTACATTAAAGATCCTATCACATGGATTCAGCGCCCTGTAGTCTGCTTGCAACTGTAAGGGGCTCAGTACACAGCTAAGGCACCTGTCCAGGCCACTGCACAATAACAACTTTCATTTCTCCCTCCTCCTTCAAGGTTTCAGCTGGCAACGAAAGGAGGACAGATACCAAGCATGTGGTATTCCCTGGTTCATTAGGGGAAGCCCAGAGGACCATGTGCTGGAGCAGAGCAAGGCTTAATAAAGCTACCGCAGCCTGACTGCAAGCAGACCCTAAGTGCCTGTGCTAGGGCCCGCACACTACATCTTGCGGAAATCAGACATAGAAACTTGAGTGAGCTGTGCTGCTGAAGCTGTCGCTTCAAACTCCACTACCCCACAAGTGGGTTTTTTGTTTGTTTTACAACCCATGGCTCTCCCTATCTTGAGGGCAGCATCCCCTGGACAGAGGTGGTCAACAGCATCCCCCCGGGCATATATGTGGGCAACTCGCACTGCCCAGGCCACCCCAGAAGCTATCTACATTCCTGTCAGCACCAGCTTTACGCCTGGGGCCTCCTGTGTCACCCAAGTCTGTGCAGAGATGCACTACCCTTTTAACAAAGCAGCAGTGTGCTGCTATAAAGGGATGAGTTTCTGTAGCAACCAGGCTGAACTTGTACAAACTCTGCCAAAGCACTAGATCTTTCCATGGACTGATACTTGAACGAACACACTACCATTTGTGAAACTGGTTTTTACAGCACTCAAAGGCTGGGAAATGTACTCTTGCCTCTGTTTTACTCCCCTCCTCTGTCCCCAGGCTGAGGAGATGTGTTAAGTTTGCGCATGCAGCACCCCTTTCCCCTCCTGCAATTTTACAGAGAAGGCTGATGCCTCTGGAAGAGTTAACTGAACCCTGCCTCACTCCAGGGGAAGCACCCACCACCCCAAAAACTCCCCATCCAACCCCAGCTGCAACACCAGACCAGAGAGGATCGAGGGGGAAGGGCAAGCCAGCCAGCAGCGCGTGGCTGCAAGCCCACACCCTGCTGATCACGTAGGTTTGCGCTGGACCAAAAGAGTTAAAGCAAGAAGCCATTCCACTGCATCTCCTCCAGCCCACTGCTAGGAGCAGACCGCTATTTCTAGTTGAACGTGGGAGTGGAGGAAGGATCCCTCCGAGTCTTCCTCCCAGCCTGCGAGCTGCCGGCTGAAGTTGTCAGCTGGGTGCCGGCTGTACCTACCACACCCCGCAGGCAGAGTTCGGCAGGCAATGATGCCGTAGCGTAGGAGTGAGTGGTGCTGCCTGGACTTTCGCAGACGGGCAGGGCTGGAGGGTCCCTGTGCCAGCACGTGCACCCCTGCCCACAGTGCTACCTGCCACCGGGAATTTTCTCAGGCTGCCGGCGTGAAGTTCAGCTTCACTCCCACCCGGCGTGTGTAGCCTCCTGACACCACACCCCCCACCCACTCCCTCCCAACGCAGGGAGAGGATTTCTCCTCTCTCAGCGAGGTTATTCCTCCTCCATCAGCATTACAGAGCAAAACATAAGCCTGGGCACTTCTTGTCTGCAGTGAACTGACAGCAGAGCAGAGGGGGCTGTGGCACAGCCAGCCACAGCCTCCCCAACTCGACTGCCACATTACACAAGCATTCCAGATTGAGAAGCCCCCATCGGTTAACTGCCAGCACCCCCTTACACAAGCAAATCGCTCCGCGTTAGCTTTAAAATGACAAAAAATAAAAGGAATCCAACAACTGTTGCTGTATGTGTCAGCAGACTCACCGGACTGTGGGGTGGTTTGTGCTGCAGCGTCAGAGTCCTGGGTGCTCCAGGGTCTGTCCCATCCTGTCAGGTTGAGGGATTGCAGGCCAAGGCACAGATCGTTGGTGTCTGGGAGGCCACGGGAAGACTCTTGCGTGGACGTGGGGAAAAGCATGCTGCTTGCCACTGCTTCTTCAGAGTCCTGGAAGTCTGCTCAGATTGAGAACAAACAGAAGCCTGAGAGTTCAGGGCTGCTTTTTTTCTTTTTAAAGAAGGAGTTTTCCAAAGCGTTAAGCCCTGAGCCAGGTCTCGTGCCGCTCTGAAACCACAGCTTCTGCAACTAGCAGTTGCACCCCAAAAGGGAGGGCTACCATATGTCCAGAAACCAGCCCCCCACCCCCCTGAGCCCCTCCACCTTCCTATCCCGTCTGCATTACTGACTGGGTCAGCATGTGACCAGGCTGCTGATGCTTACTGTGCTGACAGTGACGTCACTCAGCCATGCAAGAGAACTGCATCAGCTCTTACAAAATAAAAGGTAAGAAGAAAGGATAAGATTCCCCCGAAAGACAAGACGGCAGGCAGGAGGAGAGAGGTGCAGCTCTGGTAAATCGAGGGAGGCAGGCAGCACAAAAGCAGGGCTCCACAATACGGCACGGCAGATGACAGGCTCGAGGCAGCAATCCCCCCAGCAACGACGACAGCAGCAGCAGCGACAGAGCAGACAGTTAGTTTTAGTGCTACCCAGCTCTCCTGTCCCCGCCTCCCTCCACCCACAAAACCCAAAAACACTTTAGCCCTGGACAGGCTCCAGCTGCTGGCTCCAATTCAGAGCCCGATGCAAAGCTTCGCAATTCTGCTAGCATAATCTATTTGGTTCAACTTGGCCACTGTGCCTCACTGACTCTGCATTGTTTACCACTGAGTAACAAGGATAACCTTCAACCCCCCGCTACCCAGAGAGAAGCCCATTATCCCAGGTCCAGCCGGAGTGGGCACATGGCGCTGGTACAGGGAGAAGACGGCTGGCCAGAGCACAGGACCCATTTCACATCAGGAATTTTTCATGGCCTGTTTACCTTCCGCACGCCTGGTCCCCCCCCTTTCCCAGCCCTCCCCTCCCCTGCAGGGTGTTCACAAGCCTCCGGTACTGGAGACGCCGGATTCTTGCCTCGGTTTAAGCCTGTGCCAACAGCCTAAGGAAACGCAGCAGGTTCATAGTCTGAGAATTCCAGTTTAATGCGGGGATCTGGGGGCTGATGAAACCACAAGATGCTCAGCTGTGTTACCCGAAATCTGAGTCAGAGGGCATTTATAAGCCAGCTACCAAGCAGCAGCAGCTGTCTCCTCCTCCCCCTGCCCCCACACCCTCCCACTGTGCCATCAGATGTACACCTCGCACACACCACTCCCGGCTCTTCAGCAGGGCACTGCAGTGGCTCCAGCCTGTCACGTTATCCCTCACGTGCGGCCCGGGCCATCCCAGACAGCATTCCCAGCCTCCTTTTCCACACCCACATCCACACCCCGTGCCACTTGGTTGCCTGTGACCCAGCGAAGCCCAGGCAAGGCCCCACCATCAGCTGGGTACCCTACACAAGACACAGGTGGCCGCCACCACGGGAGGTGGGACCCTCACCTTTACCCCACAGGGATTTGGGAACGTCAACATTCCCAGATGACAGGGAGGGGGCTGAAGCACTGCAGTTGGGATGAGAGCAGCTCAACCTGTACCTGCTGGCAACGCGCCGCCTTCCTCCTTCCAGCTGCAGCCTCCTCCAGCGCTCTTCACCAGGGTACATCCACTGGGTTTGGTTTTTCCCTACTCCCCTAGTAGTACTAGTACAAACTGTAGTGCCAATTCAGTCGCATTATTATCAAGCACCTGTAACAGCACGCAGTATTCCCCCAAAAGCATGACACCGCATCTTCAGCAGGGTATTCCACTGCATTAACTCTTCCAGTATAGTTTTCAGATTGCTTGTTTTGGACAGGCCCTAAAAAACATTTCTAATGCAGCTGTAGGGAGGAGAGGATAAAGGCACATTGCTCAGACAACTCAGTTCCCACAGCAACCATAACTTGCCCATATGAATATGTAACGTTTCTGTGTTTATGAAAATGCTGGAGTGCTCTGCTCTAGCCCAGAGCCCTGGCAGGGAGACTACCTTCCCTTTGGGGACCAGGATCTTGATAGGTTTCATGCCATCTTCAAAATTAATTCTCACCAAGCCTCACCTTCTGGGAAGCATGGACACAGAGGATTATTGACGAACAGCAGAACTCAAATCCCACCCAAAGTCCCTCATCCAACATCTTGGATGAAACCTACCACTGAAGAAATAAGGAAAGTACGGAACAAATTCATCAGCGACAGGAAGGGCTCACTCCACAGCATCCAGACACATTTTCCCTGGCTTTCTACAGTTCTCAGGAAATAAGCTCTTTTGTTTAATTGAACCCAATCAGATTCAAGTTCAAGAGATCTATGTTCCTTCTGATGACTTCAGTCTACATTAAAGACAAGCTCCCCGCAATTCAGTTATGGGTATAACTGCTGAAGCACAGTAGAATTTGCTTCAATAACCAGCATTTTTTAACTGGACCTTTTCCCATCTGGAGCAAACTGCCTTCCCCTTTAACATTCCCAGCCACACTGAAAGATGGATACAGACCGTCAAGGAAAAACACCAACTTAAGAAACAGAATTTAAATGGATTTATGGAATAGTTGTTTCCAAATTCAGAGCCTGGAAATTTCTTACAAGCAATCAGTTGCTGATGGCACACAAAACTAATAGGATAGTCGGGCAGGAAGAATTAATTTCCTACAAAAATTCAGTCTAAAGAGCCACAACTTCAAATTAGTACTAAGTGTCTACCAAATAGAAAATAGTTTCACTTTGCAACCTGACACAGCCCAACCCAGCCCAAATGCTTCACTGCAGACTTTTCCAAGCCCCAAGAATCAGTGTGAGTCTTTCCAACCTGAATTTTTCTCTGGAGTTGCCACTGGAAGCCAACCATCCTGGCAGAGGGAGCTGCGCTGTGCTGGGCTCATGCCCGAGTGTCTGGGAGAGACTGAGCTCCCACCTCCCGAGCCGGTTAGGTCTGATTTCAACAGCATCACAAGAAGCAAGTCCTTAGTAAAACACTCCCATGGAGGTCTCGGAGCAGGCGGCTCTCCTGGATGACGTCCTCCTGCCTGTCCAGGAGATCCCTGGAGCCAGGGCACACCGTAGCACAGGCTGGACAGCTTTCCACACCACCGCCCAGACAGAAAGCTGCATTTTTCAGACTTCAAATGTTAGCATTGCATTTAAGAAATTTCAAAGGCTTCTTAAAGATGTGCATCTCCACACCATTCTGCTCTTAACCTGCAGTTAAGCCTGGGCAGCTTAGACAAGCTGCAGCCCCAGCCACTTGTCCCCACCCCAGCACTCCCTCCCCACATACACCAGTTCAGGCAGATGAGTTTCCACACAGGAAGCTGGGCTGGGGAGCTGATCTGGTTAAAACCAAGCCACTAGGAGTTAGTTTTAGCCTAGCTCATTCCCCTGATCTGGTATGCAATGTGGCTGCGCAGACCAGGCATTTGAAACAGGAAAATATTTAGAAAATTACAGCCTAAGCCCGTGGGGAGAAGACAAGCAGGGACCAGCCCCAGGAGCTGCGACCCACAGGCAGCTTGTGGCAGACGGGTTAAGGTAGCATGGGGAGAGCTGAGCACAATTCAGTCCCCATCCAGCTGCAGCATCCCTCTGTGCCATCGGACTCAGTCTCGAAAGGTAACGCTTCATTCAAATACAGAGACATTCAGATGTTCAAGCCTTCCAGACCTAGGCCCCTTGCAAAGCCAGCTAAAGATCCAGCAAACGGGTTTTAGCCTGAGAACTGAGAAAACCTGGAGAAAGGCAGCAACAAAATGGTCAAGCAAGCATGAACCATACAAGCTGGACCCCACTCCTGCTGCCTCTGCAGCCACAGTGAGGTGTCCCTTTGCTCCCACGTGCTAATTTCGGACACCCTTCCACAAACAAGGCCCCCAGGTGGGGGAAGGGAAGGATAAGGGCACTCAGCTGTGAGCCCTGTTCACAAACAGCACCAGACTCACCTTTGTGGACTAGAGCTCTGACCCAAGCTGAACTTCCAAACCAAATCCAGAGAAGCAAGAGGCAAGGCGAGCATTTCTGCAGCCTTCAGATCACAAATGGGAAGGCAGCTCATAGCAGCAGCATTCTTTTACCCTTCAGACCTCTTCACACCTCCAGCTGTAAAGGCTGGGAATTGCATCCCTGAAAATTAAGCTTCTCAAGTACATTTTGCACACAAGACAAACAAATCTCAAGTGAAAGCTTTTAGGAATACAATCAGCTCATCCTCTAAAGTACACTGAGGATCATCAGGCACTTAGGAAAGCTCTTGTTTGGCATAAACCTACTAGTTACAAGAGGTTTTTCTGATACACAACTAAGCATCTTCCCTGCAATCTGAAAAACTCCTCAAGTGGAGATATTTGCTGCTGCGTGACCCGTTTACAGCCAGAGCAAGGAGTTGTGGTTACTGGAATAAGGCAAACCACTTGAACAGCTGGCAAACAACTATTTAAGAAACTAAGGAAGAGGGCACTGCAACTTCACCTTGCTGCTCTACTCACCTCTTCCAAGAGAGAGTGTGCCACAGGATTACCGCACCAAGACCCGAATGACAGAGCACAGCACATCAGGAAACCTGCTAGATCTTCAGCAGCACCATCCAATTTGCGACTGCTGCAGAGAGGAACAGCTCTAGGGCAAGTCCCCACTCTCTGCGGAACACAACACTCTGATCTGCTTCCGTGTGCGGATCTGATGAAGAAAACCCATTTACTAGAGCTACTTTCCAGTAAAGAAAAGCATCGCACCCATGTAGTGTAAGACCTGTTAATGTGACACTTGCAATATAAAGGCCAAAACCCAAAGGCAGTAGGTGTGCACCTCTTTGGGGGCACAGTGTTGAATTTCACTATTCCGGATGTATGTACCCGGCATACAGCATTTATTAGGGGCAAGCAGAACTGTTCTTGGCTGCCCACTCCAGGTGAGCTCCTGCTAACAGCCTTGCCTCGGGCACCCCGTTAACCCCCACACACTCCAGGCAAGCAGCACTACATTTTGGGTCTCTGCATCTTACAACATATTGTCCCCCCCCATCCAAGACCACACACATCAGGTCGGCTGCATCCAGCGCACTCTGGCACGTTTCCTCAGGGCTGCAGGGCAGTGAAGAACAGAGGAATTTACATTATAGTACCAGAGAGGTCTTTTTGGGTGGCTAAACAAGCGATAAGTCATTAATTGACTGCAATTGAGAGCAAACAGGAAGCCGATTTAGTCATCAGCTAGTCTGGGTTTGCATTTGTCCTTCAGTTTTCCTTAAATAAAGCAGCCACTGAGAATCATTAGGACCCGATGGGCCACAATAACAGCCTCCACACTGAACTTGGCACCTTAAGCCACTCCCATCCACAGGAAGTCATTTAAGCATCTCCCATTTCTTCACACAATGGACTGTCAATTTATAGCAAAATAATGGCTGCTTTGTCTCAGTTAAACGTGCAGAGCTTAATGAAAGGGAAATCAATGCTGCTGGGACATTTGGGGTACCTACAATCCTTTTAAATCCATTTGTTTTAAGCCAGCATTGCCTTCAGTTGAAGCCAGTCAGTTTAGCCAGGTGAGTAAATGGGCAAAAGCTGAAGAGAGAGCCTTACTCACTGTTCTACTTAAGCTGGAAGTTGTGCCTAAAGAACAGGCTGATTTCAAAAGCTGGCTTCGGGTGGTTGTTTTTTTTATTAACCAAAGCTGGTAGCAACACCTTCCACCCAGCAAGGCCCAGCATGGCAGACAAACCACCTCCTACCTTAAGAAATTGGCTTTGCTCACGTTCTTATTCCGACCAGCAATGAACATGCAGATTAGCCTTAAATTCGGGAGCAAACCAGCATTCCCTGCGAAGCAGTTGCTCAAGGACAAGGTGCACTCCAGGAGCACTGGCAGGAGTCAAGCTGCTGGGAGACATTGACTCCTGCCTCTATCAAGGCTACGTTCTCTCTCCCATCTCCAACACCCCACTGAAAGCCACTCAAGGTTAGTGTCTGCACTTACACACAACCTTGCTGGGGAAGTTTTGCCTTTCTTCAGAGAGGAGAGAATCAGACTGAAAGGCAGGTGTTTTGAAGTACCAATCCTATCCCCGAAGCTACCAGACAGGTTCTACAATTACAGCTTCCACCACACCGCTGCACTGCGCCCTTTGGTTTGGGCTAGCAGTCTAAGCCTGCTGCTTGGGGAACTCCTGGAACAAGCACCTAGGAGCCACTGCGGTGGTGGCCAGGCTGGGCCTGACGTCTCAGATCATTTTGACAAGGCAACTACGTCCACCAAGGATTATCATTAACTGCAAACTGATCTTTATAGAGATTTAACATCAGGTATGGCAAGCTAAATCTCCAGAGGCAGTCCCTTCTGCCACGCAGCTCTGCCCAGATCTGGATAACTCTCCAACTGTGTCAAATCGGGGACTGCTGAATAAGCTTGTTCTCTCACATTGCTCAGACTGCTGCTGTGCTGATCTCCTCAGCACCATCCTGCTGCGCACTTCATCCCACAGAGTAAGGTGTCTCCACACGTGTCTCCCCAATAGCATTAGTGAAAGGTCATGAACTTCTGCCATCCCTTTTCCACCACGTGTAATCCTCTTAATACTGAAAGGGGCTTCTTACACACAAGTCCCATCCAGGATAAATTTAGTTTGACCTGAGGAAGATGACTGAAAAGCTTGAGAGACCACAAATAGATTAAAGTACAAGTATTTCCCCTGCTGGAATAAAGTCACTTCCTCAAGCCCACCAACAAAAAAACTTCAATCGTAAAGAGACAGTCCTTTCACCTGTTATAGCTACTACATTAAGGGCAGATCTCCAGGCTCACTGTAGCCCAAGCTACAAGATTCATGAAAATATAGCCTAACTACAACACACAAGTTGTTCCTGCACTGAGTAAAAGCACCAGAGGCTCATGAATTCTCCAGGAGTGATTTAACACAAGTGACAAGACACTACGTGAAATCAAGGGTCTCTCTGCTCTGTTGGTCACCCATCCAGGAGCCAGACTCACTGAAGGCAAGACACTGATCCTGGAGAGCCTCGTGCTGTTCACCAAAAGGCATGGCAAACTCCTCCAACAGCCTGCTTCAGGCTCTAAACCACCTGCCCAGTGCAGGGGGCAGCTGGCTGCATTATATTCTGAATGTTAGTCATCAGCTGCTCAGCCTTACAACCACTGGGTATGAATTTCTGCAAAGGAGTGACACAACTGAGGCCAGGGTCCAAGCGCTGAAGCACCTCCCCATTTGCTGATCATGGCTGTCGTAGGATTCACATTCTTGTTGACAGCACCAACTTTTTCATGGAGAAGATGCTCATTAGCAACACGTTAAACAAGGGAAGCAGCTCATGTGCTTTTCTGATCCAGGGACAGAAGGAATCTTACAGAACTGCTGCCTTTCAGCCCTTGTTACCTACTGAGAGGTCCTGACTCTGACACTAAGGAAACAAGGCTGGGACTGCAAGGAGACTAATAACTCTGAGCTGCCGATGCACTGGCAGATGCTGACTCATCCACATATTTACGGCAGATAACTGCTGGCCTGGCCAGGGTAGCTCAGGTTGTACTCTATTATCAGTCTCTGGTGCAGCCCAGAGGCACCTTCTGAAAAAAAAAAAAGTCACATTTCCATTAGCCTAAAGTGTGAGGGCACCCAAGGCAGCCACTTTCTAGCCCTGGCTCCACAGTGCCCAGCATCCCGTGGGAAGTGAGCAAGCCTCTTTCCTGGTGCCATCACAAGCATTCACGCCACTGCACAAGGGATTTGACACAAGCTAAAAGCCTCCTGTCAGGTTACTCCTACCCCACACAAGTGGCTGTACCAGCAACCAGCACATACTTGCAAGACCAGCCTCAACTGCTATGTCAGGAACAAGAAAAGCTGCTTAGGATATCCCAAAAAGCACAGCTTTGGTTGCCTTGCATCAGAAATAATGCTTGCAAGAGGAAGCCTCTCTTTTTCACATGCATGTCCCACCATACTTGTCCTACAAGAAGTCTTCTGTAGAAGTTTCTCAGTGGTAGCCTGAAGAACAAGCACAGTTGAACACCACTGAAGGGAAATCCACCCAGTTTCCAATCAAGGCACCATCTCTCAGCAGCACCACACCAGGCAAGACCTTCCCCAGACACCCATAAGAAATACCACAGTAACTGACAGACCAAGCAGAGGTTTCCATGCAGCAGGTTCATTTCACTGCCCGGTGAATAGCCCAGTCCCTCAGAGAAGAGCTCTAGAAGCCAGTACTGCAAATTAAAATTGATGTGTCAGCTCTAAGCCCAGACCTAAGACCAGAACTAACCACACCTTCACAGGATGAATCTGCTCTGGCAGGCAAAGCTATTTGCTTTATCAACTAGGTTAACTGAAGTAAACTGAAACTTAATTGGGAAACATTTCCATTCCAAATTATAAATGGGCTATGAAGTGAAGATTTCAACAGGACAGCCAGAAACAGCTCTTTTGTGAGCTCATTGTAAGGAGCTAAAGGAAAATACTTAGGTTTATTTCTCCCTTATGCTTCCAGTGCATCAAGATCAGATACAACACTGACTACCACTGTACCAAGGACAAAGAAAAAGTCAAAACAGCTCAGTACAACAGCAAATCTCTAAAAAGGCACCACTGACCTGAATTAGTTAATATTCACTACGCAACTGCTCAGGGGTAGCCAGCATATCCTCCAATACCGTTTTACCGGGCACGTTTCAAGCAATGCTAGCTACAGATCCGTACCTCGAAGCGAACGATTCACTTCCTCTGGTATTTCTGCAGCGCCAGCACAGGATCACATGGCCAGATCAGCCCCCGGTCCACAGTGCTAAGCCCTCCAAATACCCGGGAGATTAAGCTGCACTGGAAGTCATCTGGTAGCAGTCATTTTGCTAGTGGAGAACAAAGTTGCACTGTGCAAGCATCAAACAGACCCACAGGATGCCCAGACACCCGTTTACAGCTTTTTTTAACACCCATTTGATTAAAACTCATCAGATTATCCATGAGCACAAGACAAGCCTGTCTCCAAGAGACTGCAATGAAAGTTTCTCTGCCTACAACAGCCTGCAAGGTCACCAGCTGGTGAGGTTTCTCCCTTTACTTCCCACTTTGTTTTGGGACAAGTCCAGAGGGTCAGTTTGTTTCCAATAATGGCCAAAGTGTTTATTGACCCTATAATTCAGAGGCTAGAGGAGCAACAGCAATCTCTTTCAAGTGCCCAAATCCTTGGCACAGGTACCACTGCGCAGAACTGCGCTGGCAAGAAGAACATAAGGCACCGGGCAGGTACGTTTACTGGCAGATCTTGCCTACTGTAGAGGGACAAAAGCATGTCCTTCACTTACATAAAAATAAGATTGGACCCAGCACTCTTTGCTTTGGCACAAAGCCTTCTGTTTTGAAGCAGATCAAGCGCAACACAGCAGAACATGCCCACTCCCCTCAGCCTGCAGGAAGCAAAACTTGCAGCACTGATTTCATAATCCCAAACTTGCTTTGCAAGAAAGTCTTCACCTACATGTCCTGCTTTGGTGTGCTCTTACATACATGATTAAGTGACCTGTAGCAAACACAGTTATTCAAAGTTCTTTTTGCATTTTTAATGTATGCAGCAGATCAGCCATACTAGCTGCTGACAGATGAATCCTGCCTCCAGGAAAGGCAGATGCAAAGGAGTCTGCTGGAACTTAATACACCAGAAGTTGGCAGGTCAGACAGCAAGACCTCACATCCTGCCCACACAATGATCCACAGCATCACAGGGAGCGTAAATACACCTTCCCAGGCACATCCGCACTGCCAGGGAATACCTGGGTTATCCATTTCAGGCACACAAATGAAGCCTCCAGTACTAAACCAGCATTAACCCCAAATCCAAGCAGCGCTCTGCTCACAAGCACCAGCCAACAGCCACACCACCGAGGATTACCGCTACCACCACCACATGCGCACTAGGTCCCACCAAGCAACTCCCCACCTTCTACCAGTCCCAAATCCTCACGCTCGCCTTGAACCCAGCCAAACACATCACCTGGCAGGATGTCATGTTTGCTTTTTGTGACAGGCGTGGTGCAGACTCCACTGAAGTCCAAGGAGTTGTCCAACATGGCATTTATTTGGCGGAATATATCTGCATTGCTGCAAGTGGAAAGTGCAGGGGCATCTGGGCTATCCCAGCAGTCTTTTATGCTCCTCCCAGTATCTTCTTTCTGGAAAAAAGAAGTATTAATGTCAAGCAGGCTAGTACTCACCACGGCTTTCAACTCATTGTAGAAAGTCTGGATTGCCTCCAATACTCATATTAGCTTTAGCTCCAGGTCTTAGCAACACTCAAGCACCATTCTTGGCATTAAAGCAATAGTTAAGCAAACAGGTCAGCAGTTTGTCCGTACAGCACATCGGACCAGGACCGTCCCAGTCACAAAGCTGGTCCTCACCATGAATAAGATGAGCTTTAGACTAAGAGACACAGCACCCAAGCCAGCATGGTTGCTAACACAAGCTCCCTGCTGCTTTTCTCTATATATCACATCTCTAAAGCAGAGGCCTGGTTAACAAAGAGGCATACACCTTCCTGACAGAATCAGCTTCCTGACACTGGGGGACAAGAGTTATGCTCATGGTCACAGCAGCCACCATGAGAAACCACAGTAGCTCCTCCTGCACACGACAGAAACGAGCAAGGCTCACTTCACCACCCATACTTGAGAGCTGGAGTCAACACCTTGGAATGGCTCAAGTCAGCAGCCATGCAATCACATCAGAAAACAGGCTTGCAGAAAAAACATGGCTTCCCAGCTAATCAAACAAAGCCTCAAATCCTGAGGTTTCCCTTGGCAAGGCAGAGAACTAATTCCTGATCTTCCCTTCCCCCTCAAACCAGCTCTGCTTTAGCATGACCCTCTGCAGGCACTGATCTACCAGCATCAAGGTTTTGGGACCACCCTACAGAAGTCAGAGCTCTTCTAGAGCTTCCTCTCCACAAAAAGAAAAAAATATCACCTCCTGCTTCCTGGTGCCGGTCCAGAGAATCAGCAGCTGCTGACCCCAAGTCTGCTCACAAGCCACTTTCACATCCAGGCTTGTTTCGGTGCAGCTGCACAACATTCAAGCCTCTGTTGATTGAGAAGCCACTAAACTTAATCTCTAACCAGCATTTTTGGACCAAGGGCAGCTCTTCCCGCCACCCAAAAGCCACTGTAGCAGAACTCTGCTGCTGAGCAAACGGTATCACTATCAATTAGGACCCACATTAAGGAGAAGAGCAGGAAGGCACAGCCTCGCCTGTCTTGGCCTCCAGAGCAGAATCCTTGCCATTAAGCAAATCGAGTTAGAGCCAAATTCAGAGAACTGAATTGCAGCGAGGATGGCGAACAAGCCCCTGCTGCTCCAAGACACACCAAAGCCTATAGCTCTAAATTGGGCCATTTGTACTTGTCAAGGAGACATTTAATACATCTACCTTTTTGGATGGGTTCCTGCAAGAGTTTTGGGCCTGACTTCCCCCACGTTTCTCCCCCTGCTTCACCCAGTAGAAAGCCTGAAGCAACGAGCTAGTTTTCCGTTCCCGATCTTTCCACTACGCAGCCTGTGGCAGAAGGCAGGTCTAAACTGCATTAATTTCACGTGGACACAGGAACTATAGCCCAGCCCAAGTACAGGACTTGCATCCCCCCCCAACCCTGTCATTAGGAGCAGTTTTACTGCCATAACTGCACAATCCGATAGTTTTCTCCACAAATGGGAGATTCCTCCCACCAACCCTTTAGCTAAAAAGCAAAGGAAACCCTGTCCTGGAAGCAGCAGGAATAATCTACTGAATTGTCAACTCACACGATGCCTCCAGGCAGGATCCAAACAATTGATTCAGGATTTCAGACCGTTTAAGAGTTTTTAGCATCTATTTAGCACTGGAATCTTTGTCTAATGAAAGGCTCAGCCCACCCCAAGATAAGGTCCTGGGACCGCAGACACAATGCAGGAGCATTTACAAGTCAAGAGTAGAACAGGTAGGACTGAAAGGGAGCTTCAGGCAAGAGGGAACAGGCAGAGCAAGCTTTAAGTCATCTTTATAAAAAGCAGCTGAGGAATACAGAAAGCTCAATTTAAGAAAGTATTGCCAGTCATCTTTAATAAAAAGAAGTGCCGCATCAGGCTGCTTTGGCACAAGTGTGAAACTCCATATTCTACTCCTGTTACTGCTAAAGAACCACTTACTGCAGGAGGCAAAGCTTTTCCCTTGGAGTCTGTGCTAGCAAGACAAAAATAAACCCGAGCAGCAAACACAACGCCTGACCCGTTCCTGCTCATTTAGCATTTGATGATTCTCACAACTGGCAGCACCAGTCCTGCTACAAACAAGAAGAGAAAACAGTAAGCATACAGCCAAGCACTTCCACAAAAATTCCTTCCACTTACAGAGCTTTTAACCTTAAGACTGTCAAGGATATTCCAGAGATACTGCAAGCATCCAGGACATAGGAGTTGGCATCCAAACCCTTGTAGGAAGTGGCTCATGTCGATACCTTCCCCTGGTAAAGCTCACCCTCCTCCCCAAACCCCTAGAAGAGAGAGACTCCTTTAAGAGCTCTGCAGGTCTTCAAAGCACACAGGGACCAAACCATCCAGCAGCCTGGACAGTCCAGTGGAAAGAGTTTGCAAACATTTAGCTGGAGAATACACCCATATCCTTTAGTCTCAGAGTTAATACCAAAGCAGAGGGAAATACTGCGCCTGAGGCTGCATCCTCCAGAACCTGCTCCGCTCTCCCATCTCCAAGCCAAGATAAGCAGAGGAGCACTCAAACCCAGCCAGGATTAGCTTTCAGCACTCCATCTTGAAGGATTTTGCAATAGTTAAAGACATGCTGCCTGTCCAGGCTTCTCTGGAAGTCCTCTCCGCACAGCAGGAAATACAGTTACCGCCCAGGCTCAGCGCTGGTGATCTGTGCTTTCACCAAGGCACCAGCCCCAGAGCGCTGCTGGGTCCTTCTTCGGCAGGCCCTGCAGTGATCTGGCACATGGTGTGTGACACTGGGGTGTAACCAGTGACCCAACAACAGCCATTCTCTGCTGGTCCTGCCTGCTGCACCACAAAATCTCAACCCAGGAGAGGAGACGCTATTTTATCAGTGCAGTCAGTGGATGAACAAGTCAAAACAGAAGTGTGATCCAGCTGACAGGTCATTTAAAGGCATCAGGAGTCAAACACTGCTTCCTGAAGACGCACAGGACACCCCATCTCCATTTAAGAGCTGAGAGTTTCTAGGGATGTTCCTAGATCAGAAACAAACGAGAAAGGCAAAATGATTCCCTGCAATAGATATGCAGAGCCACAGGGCAAATGATTTAAAGGCTTCAGGTTAAATCACTGTGGTAGATCTGGAACACAGACCCAAAAAGCATCACATCAAGGTGAATCTCAGACAGAAATACAGTCCATCATATCCTGGCACAGCTAAACCCTTAGCCCAGAACCTGTGTCAAAGCATGAAGATGTGTCCCCTGGATGCTCTGAAGTCTCAGGCAGGGCACAGTCAGGCTCCAGATGCCTCTAGTAGCACTCCAAATGAAACACGGCAGTGTCAGAAAAGGGCTGCCAGGCTTGATTTGAAATAGAGAGGAGTCTCCACTCCCTCAGAGTAACAGAAATACGACCAATGAGCCTTACCACCATGGTAGAGAGCTCGTTTGCTGGGTCTGCATCAAGAAGCCATCAGCTGAAGCACAGCAGCTGTCAGGTCTCCGGAGTTCCCACCCCATCAGCCCCAAGCAAACCCCACAGCTGCAGCCTGCCGGTTTACCTGCAGGAGGTCCCACTCCAGAGACGCACACACAACCTGCAGCAGCTCAGTTGGTGGAACAACAAACACTCATGCAGCAAAAGCCACCAAAGATGTCCAGGGTAAGTGGAAACTAAGGCACCTCTACAGCCTTGAGGCAGACACACCTGTAGGAAACCTACAGATAATGAAATCCCAGGGCTAGGCAGAACCTGCAGCATCACAACAGCACTGGCACAGGATTATGATATCCTAATCCTTAGGGAAGTCATTAAACACAGCTCAGCTGCCAGTGTGGCCAAGATGTGCATTAGCTCCTGGGGACACTCTGGAGCAGACAAGGCTCATCCACCTCAGATACGATCCAGCCTTTGCTTTCCATGGCTTTCACAGAAATCCCACTGGGGCAGCACCATGCTGATGCCCAAAGGAGTTCTCAGCGCCGTAGCTACAGCCAAGGTGGCCTTCAATCCCGAGACAAAATTTGTGATGCTGTTAAAACGTCAGTCTCAACATAATCAAGCCAAGATGGCTCCATACTTTGGCCAAAAGCAGCTCTAAAAGTAATTTTTGCCCTGGTATATTTTGCTTCCCAAGCTGAAGTCAGCTACACCCCTAACGAGCATGATATTGGTGTAATTGTTCCTACCAAGCAACACTGCTAACAAAGCAAGGTCACACACCCAACCCGTCCCAGATGGCGTTAGGCTAGGGTGCATCAGCTCCCTCACCATCAGAACGGCTGAGCTGAAGCAGCTCTCCCTGGGTTTACCCTGGGTGGAGAAGTGTCTTGAACACACCTGGCCAGAATCAAGACTGGAAGGGATTTTGACAGTGTTATTTCACATGGGACCATTGCCTTTGGAACAACACCAATTTTGCCAAAACGCCTGTTTTTAAAGAAGCTTCCCTGTTGAGGCACCTATTTTTTGGTATTTGGGGGGGAACAAGATGCTTTTGAAGCCATTACCCAAGCAGCTTTGGAAACAAGCAGTATCGCAGCTGCCCGTTTCAGCACATTGTCAAAGCAGAAATAAGGTTTTTAATTGGTTTAGGGAGATAGTTCCAGTTGAGATAAACCACGGCAAAGCAACAGGGATCCTGAAGCTCCTCACAAAACACAGCTCCCATCCTCTGCACAGCCCCTCACCAGCTGCCAGCACACACCGTTAGCTTATCACCAAAGCAGCCACAACAAGCGTTAATTGGTTTTAGCTGGGGAATATTGGAGTAAAAAAAAAAACCCCACTTGTTTTTCAGACTTGTTTCTTGCCTCTGCTGATACAGAGCTAAGGATACAGGCACTAAGTCTCACCAACAGAGGCTATGTGGAGCTTGCAGTCGCCCAGAGTCAGGGAGAAATAACCACTCTGTTCACTTTGCACGCTAGAAAAAAAGATTTTTAGAAGCTTTAACCAACAGCACCGCTTCCTACTTCAGCCAAAAAAACCCTCACCCCGCCATCACCAAACGCAGCTCAGGGCCTCCACCTCCCTCTCCCCCCACATAACCTGGGATGAGAGCGACCACAAGCACTGGTTGGACTGGGAGCACTGGTTTTTTTTCCTGGTGGAATGGATGTCGACAGGTTGCCTGCGGCGAGAGGGGGATTCCTTGGAAAGGGGGATCCCACCGCCATGGAAAAAGGGCGGGAAATCACCTCAGAGCGTCCCCCACC
>VXBO01013779.1:0-11296 GCA_013400135.1 Rhinoptilus africanus
TGTTCCAGTCCCCTCATCATCAAGTGATGGGGTTCAAGTCTTATATATTCCATGTCCATGCTGACCTCATTCTTACGTATTCTAGGTGCTAATGGAAAGGTATCATTAAAGTCCTTGCTATGGGGCATCTGGTTTTTCTCCTCAAGTCAGTGGAGTGACACTTTCAGGATCATTAACTCTGTCATATCAGATTTGCTGACCGGCTTTCCAAGTAGCAAGTAGATAATGTTCCTCACACATTCTGCAGTCTGTAACAAAGCATTTCAGGCAGGCACGGGGATCCCACTGGCTCACACAACACTAAACCAGCAAAGTGCCTGAGAACCAAGCAGCTCTGACACTGCTGGAGATGCTGCAGGGTTTGGTGAGGATACCTGGAATTACTAGCCAGATGTATACACAGAATCAAAGAGATGGTGGATTTCTGTAGCAGATTATGAAGCCAATAGCCCTTGGCAGTGAAGGCAAGTATGGATTTTGATTGACGTGATTTCGTTAAAAACGGAAGGAAGAACACTTGCTACATAAAAGTTATTTGCCAGCATTATCTCCCCAGCCCTACTGCCTTCTGTGGGGCTGGCGGACATACGTGCCACCTTAGACACTGGGTGAAGTCAACGGGACTCTACCGCAGCACAAATCTGTCCTCGGGCAGAGCCCATTGCAAGATCTTGCCAAAAGCACGGTAGGGTGTTTATGCCGGTGGACTTTCAGTGCAGGAGGTCGGAACTTCTGTGCCTCAAGCAAGGAACAATCCAAGCAATGCAAGTTGTCTATTAGCAGCAGAAATGCTAATTGCACGTGGAAAAACTCCTTCTTTACGATGTACCACCAAAGAAGTACAAACGCACTCCTGTGGACAGGGATGCTGTATTGCTTAAATAGTTATTTCATCTTCAGCTAACTGGTGGCACTGCACCCACCGTTCCCTCGGTGTCCAGCTAGAGCTTCTGCTAACAAAAAACACACACTTCAGGGCTTGACCTTCTGCAGGCTTGCCAGTTCTGCCATGGTTTCATTTACGCACTTGGCACATACTTCAATGAGCCATACCGGAGCAGGCAGCTAAAGTAGGCTTTTTTTCCTCCTCAAAAACAGAAGAAAGGGTTTATTGCAAATCGTTCCAGTACTATTAGAACCCCTTCTCCCACCCACTCCCAAATCTTATTAAAAAGAATGTGCATAGTTATAATAGTGATTCCATGTTGTCATAATTACAACCTGAAAAGAGTGTGAAATGTGCTTTTCCACATAATTTACTGTTTTTCTGTGATTCATGAAACCTCTTCTCACATGAATAACCGGTCACTTCTTGTTTATGTATCACCATGGCACATAGCTCCCAGCAGGCCAAAAAAAAAAGACACAAAGCTAACATTTAATCATGACATCCATGCACAACCTACACCCCCCCCACCTCCAAACACCATGATTTTTACCTCCCCCCATAAAAAGAAAGCACAGAATTTCTGACAGAGGACACGTTTCCTAAAAAAGATTCTGACAGTTTTACCTTTCTTAGCACTCATTAGCAAATTTTTTTGCCTCATGCTTGTTTTGAGCTTCACATTTTCCAGTGTAAAGAAAACAACCAAGAAGTACCTTACAAATGCACTGAGCCGATGGAGAAGGAGGAATGTTCTGAGTACGTGGCTGCTGGGAGCGGCAGCTTTCCAAATACTAATTTGTTCATTTCTCAGATGAGATACAGTCAAAGTGATGCTTATCAATAGTCACCTTAATTAAAAAGCACCTCGGTATATTCTCAGAATATTGTTTCAACTTCTAAACAATTTAGTGAGACTTTATTTTTACAGTGCAGTAAACTGAGGCACAAATTATTTTGTTTACAGTGACTACTCAGTGAGTCACGGCTCAAGCAACTCCGCAGGCAAGCTTTGATTTGCAAGACTCCTCTGCCTTCAACTACACCTTCCTAAATGGTCTGCGTGATTAGCTCAATGTCACAACATCTGTGAGGGATGAATGTTGATCTCTGTATGTGTGTGTGTGTATTTGCCCTTCCTGCCTTGAAAGCTGAGGGCCACCCTGTGAAGTATTTGGACAGTGGGTGCAAAAAACCCAAACAGACAACTATATTTCTGCTCGACAGCGTCATACCACGGCAATCCAAAAACACGTCAGAAAACAGAAGTCAGCAGGAACACTTAAGAATATAGGAAAAAACATGTTGGCTTAAGACCAGCCATCAATCTAGTCCAGTAGGATGTGTGATTCTGCAGAATCAATGCAAAAACTGAATGCAAAATAAAATAAAATGCTTTTTATTGGGAATAGAGGAGGACATTCATTAATCTCCTTTTTACCACAAACCCAAGGCAACATCAAGTTTTAAGTCTGGGGAAAAAAAAAGAAGCTGAGTGGTTTTTACCTCATATAGACATGAGTCAAAACCAAAGCCTCAAAATCTGATCTTATTAAAAAAAAAAGAAGTGTGAGCTGTGAGGTTTTTGTTTTCCTTTTTTTTGGCAGCAAGGTAGAGACAGGAGGGAGTGAAACTTTGGCGACTGGTGGGGTTTAGGACATGGGAGGAGAGAATAGGACAAAGGAGAGAGAAAAACAACTCTTTGGAGTCTAATCTTCTGATTCAAATACACCTTAGCAGCACTGGTTGGAAAGCAGACTCACAAGTGGAAAGAATTTCTGGATGTAGATCAAGACAGCAGAAATATCTTAATTTTGCTGGGCCACAATCTCCTGAGAAGGTTTGTGAGAATTTGATCCTGTCATTCCCAAACTAAAATCTTAAAATTGATTTGGACCAGAAGTGGAGTTGGTTTGAAAATGCTATTACTTCTTCCTGTGGAAAAAAAAGAAAAGAAACAAAAATGGAAAAAAATGCAGCCAAACCCAAAGTGCATGGACTCATTACAAGCTCAGGAAATCAACTCTATTTAAATCTCTTTCAGCACCACTCTCCAATTCTAATAGTGCGTCTGTGGAAGCAAATATTACCCAGAAGTTCATCCTCCCCTCCTGGTCCCCCACCTCCCTGCCCTCATCCCAACCCAGGCTCTACATCTGAATGGTCACTATTTGTTTTTGCTCTCTGATTAGCCGTGTCAAGACTTTCTCTCACTAACCACCATTTTCATTCTTTTCAGCATCGTTCACGCCAACATCTCTGTTTGTGATCTTCATTACTGCACCCTTTAGTGTTTAGTTCAGTCCCAGCTTTGCTGATTTCTCTGATGCCAGCTCACAATGCTGCTCGTTCCTCTCTCATCAGCTGCTTTGCTGTTCCCTTATTTTATCGTCTCTCAGTCAGTCTTCTAACCTTCAGGACAGCGTGTCTCAATGCTAGTTGAGTTCACACAACAGTATCGGGACTCTTATAAGCAAATTTGTGCTTAGGAAGGAAGGACTTCCTCCATCCTGAGAGCTGTCTTGCCTCACCACTGGCTCTGCAGGCCAGCCACTTCCTCTAGACTATGCTCTTCCTCCTTCTTTGCCCTGTTCTTATGCTTCCAGCTGTTGCTGACACTGCAACAGCGTTGTGAGATGAGGAAAGAGTGATGGGAGACTTGCATTGGTTTTCCAGCCTCCTTGACATGGCTGGGGTGGGTATCCACTGAAGCGAATTGCCACTGCGGCTCCGATGTCCGTGCAAGTCGGGTGGGTTGATGTTGGTTGGCTGCCAGATTCCTACCCAGCCGCTCTCTCACCCCCCTTCCTCAACAGGACAGGGGGAGAAAAAGAAGATAGGGCTTCGTAGGGCTACAAAGCTGGTGAGGGGCCTGGAGGACAAACCTCACAAGGAACGACTGAGGGAACTGGGGTTGTTCAGCCTGGAGAAGTGGAGGCTGAGGGGAGACCTCATCACCCTCTACAACTCCCTGAAAGGAGGTTTTAGACAGATGGGGGCTGAGCTCTTCTCCCTGGGGACAAGGCATAGGACAAGAGGAAACGGGTTCAAGTTATGTCAGGGCAGGTTTAGATTGGATATCAGGAAACATTTTTTCACTGAANTTGATTCCATGATTCTAAGATGAAAAAGCTCATGGGTCAAGGTACACACAGGGAGGCCATTTTTTTGTCAACAGGCAAAACAGGCTCGACTTGGGGAAAACAGATTTAATTTGTTGTCAACTAAAATTGAGTTGGATGCTGAGAAATAAAGAAAAAAAATTATACCATCTTCTTCCCCTCCCACACAGTTCCTTCAGGAAATACCCACCTGCTCTGGTATGGGGTCCTCCAAGGGCTGGAGTGTGGATATCTGCTGCTGCGTGGGCCTCTCCACGGGCTGCAGGGAAATACCTGCTCCACTGTAGACCCTCCACAGGCTGCAGGAGGATCTCTGCTCCGGAGACTGGAGCTCCTCCTCCCCTCCTTCTCCAGACCTTGGTGCTCACAGGGCTGTTTCTCACCCTTCTTCTCCTCAGTCCTCCCTGCCTGTGCAGCATTTTGTGCTTGCTCAGATGTGTTTTCCCCGAGGTGACACCGTCTTGTTGGAGGGGCTCAGCTCTGCCCTACAGTGGATCGGTCAGAGCCGACTATGTCCAGGACAGGGCAGCCCCTGCACAGCCCCCTCCATGCAGAGGCGACTCCTGCTTCCCCCCTTCACCGAAACCTTGACACCAACACCCAAAAAGTACACATTTACTATTATTCTATTAAGTTCCAGTATCTGGAAGTTCACCTTTTTTCTGGATCACCAGCTGTATCTTCTGCAGGTGGATTCTCTGCTCTATTTCTCTGCACGTTGCCAAAAGAATTGAGGAGAATTTGAAGAATTGAGGAGAATTTGCAGAACTGAGAAATCCTGAATCAAGTAGACTCGATATTTTTTATGTCACGTTTATTGCAAAGAGTTTTGGCCTGTGCTATTTGTTCAGTCTTGGACTGCCATTTTGTCTAGGCAGATTTCTTCTTGGATGCTCTTCATTTCTCGTTACTGATTGATATTACTTTCTTGTGGGAAATAAGTGCAGTTTTCACTAGCCCTGAAAATGCACCTTGTACGCTGATAACTCAAGACTGCTCTTTGCAATCACTACTTTTTGACTTGCTTACCAGGCAGCCCTCAGGCACTGAATTCACTTTAAATGAGCGGACCTGGACCTCATATGTGTGCAAAACTCACACAGCTCTGAATCATCACACTGGTCCCTGGTCTGATCTGGAAGTGGTGAAGTCAGGCCTTTCCCAGGAGACACGGATAGCCTGATTTTTCTGGGCAAGTTTAGCTAGTTTTCTTTAACGTCCTTGTAAGATCACTAATGATGGGTCGTTTGCTCCACCTTCTTTCTGCTCTCTGCAATGCTGCTTCCCTTGGGAAAGGCATGGCACCAGAGCTTTTTGACATGACAATAAAAATGACCCTACAGCGTCGCCATTTATTCCTTTGTGATGTCTTACATGCCAAACGTAGTAGGGTTGGAAAAAAGACTCTCCATGCTTAATAACATTAACTCAGTTTCATTCCAGTGTTAAATCATTATTTATTTACAGTACTAAATGAGAACTTCATACAATACTGATGGACTATTATTCTTCCACAGATTTTCCCCTTTTTCTATGCACAGGCACAAGCTGCCTTTTGGTCTTGATTTGTACAATGAGAACCAGTCATTTTCTAGCAGTTTTCCAGTCAGTTGAGGGAAAGACACTGTATTCAGTGTGCTCTAATGGTTCAATCCATTGCATTGTCTTTGCTTTAATGAACTCCTGTGAGGACCCAACACGCTTTGAGAATTTTTCTCTCTGCTGACAATCTGTGATTTGCCACTTTTGTTTATGTTCTTTATTTTTAACCTTAGTTTAGATACATCCACAGAGTAATCAATAGGGAAAAGAATTACTGTCTTTCCTCAGTAGTATCAAGCTCTCACGATTTGTTGGCAATCATATTTAAAGTACAATTGCCGCAAATACATGTGTTGACCGTATCAGTTCTGCACATTTTACCATGTTTTACTGTGTATCAGAATGAAGTAAGAGTTGGACTTTCGAATGCGAAGAAATTTTCCTATAAACAGGATCATTGACAGAATTTTGACGCACAGAGCAGTTGTTGGTTTCCACATTTTTGCCTTATCTGTATCCAAACTGCCTCGCAGCTTGTCAGTTTGGTATGTAGCAAGTCAAACAACGTGGGAGTGATTAATTCAGGGTCTGTATCATTTTATTCACATTTGTGGCAGCTGTCCACAAGAACTAGTGAGGTATCCACACTCTATTTAACAGGGGCTACTGCTCTGGTAACTGCATCAGGAGCAGTCTACCAACTCAGATTGCATTGACATTCACAATTTTTTACACTAATTTAAGTCACTCTGTTTTCTAGTGTATCCTACAGCAGGGGCATTTGTTTAAGGAAGGAGAGAGATCCTTTTTCTCCTGAATAATCTAAATAAAAAATGTTTGTCAAGAGTTTTGAGGTTGTGCGTTGTAGGATAACCTGACAGAATGACGCGATGCTTATGTTTTCTCATTAGTAAGAGAAGACTGTGAGACCACAAATGAAGAGAGCATTAGCGTGAAGTAAAGCCAACCTGCGAACTAACCCCAAACCTTCACCCTGAAGGGCAAGCGAAGTTATGACCATGTAACTGAGGTTAACAGCAAGATGGGAGAACCATGGCAGAAGCGTGACATGCTCCTTCAGGTGAACCATTGACCCATCCCATGCGTGGCTGCTCCCCTGGTGATTTTCTCATAAGTTTTACAATATTTGATGCTTTCCTTAACAGCTTACCTCCTGGGATTCTGTAAATCTTAGATCTCCTAAAGGGGAAAAAAGGATTTTTAGCTCTCGCATTTCCAGGGGAAAGCTTGAATGTTAAGGAGTTGAAAACTGTAAGGCACAATAAAACAGCATAATTATTTATTACTAAACTGACTAAAAAAATACTTTGCAAAATACTTTCAAAAATATCTCAAGATCTTGGATTATTTGATGATTATGTTTGACTATTTAGGTTTTTATAACATTGCACATATTGGGGCACTAGTTTACCATTATTTTAATGAGAGGCAAATACAAGGATATAAATTAGTGAATTCCTCAAGCAGGTCAAACGAACTGCATGCAATCACCCCTCCGCCAAAGCAGAACCTAAAACTGAATGGTACCTGGTGCCACTTCTGCAAGACACGCTGATACATGCTGGGAAAAGGTGACTAAAGCTTGTTAGTAATGACAACAACTCACATTTAGCTCATTTGCAGGCACACACGAGTACCTTGTTAGCATCCTCTTCCCTGTTTGTAGGAGCCTGGAACAACATGGCATGGGAAAGAGGAAGGGAAGAGAACTGGGTTATATAGGGATTGCATTATATCTGCCTAAGCAAAGGTAAGCAGAGGCCCTTGATTTGCTTACTGTCATGGGTCAGAATAAAACTGATCCTCAGGACTTCTGTGAGAAAAGGAATGAGACTACTTCACTATCTCCTCTGTGTGAATCTCAGATCACACCTGCTATTTGTTCTTTTTAACAGGTACTTGTTTCACCTGCTTTAACCAAACTTACCTTTGAAATGAAATAAATCCCCATATTGAGGAGGAAGAGGATGAAAACCAGTCTTCTGAGTAATTCTGTCTCATCAGCCCATTTTAGGTGCTAAGGGCACTGGACTCTTGCTTGAAGACACACAGTAAAATACATGCAATATGTCCTTCATTAAAAGAATACTGAAAGTCTCCCTGTACTAGCAATCTCCTCCTCAATGCAAAGAAATATCAGCAGTTTTCACTAATGAAAACAAAAATGAAATTCAAGATCTTTTCATACAGTCAGTTTCCTTTCAGTAAAGTATCTGAAGTGTCTTTAATACAGTGCAAAACAGGCAGCTATGTAAAATCCAACATTAAAAGGCCAATCCAGTAGCACAGCATGTCAGGAACCACTGCTGAGTACAAGATGTATTGTCTCTGTGAAAGCGTGGTAAAACATTTCCCTCCGAGACTCAGAACACATTATGGTCTATGCAAGTGGGGGAGTTCTCCCTGCAAATTTTGAGTAGGCTGATATATTTGGTGAGAGAAATTGGCAGGATGAGCTCTTTGGAGATGGAAGCACCATGTTCCCAGCTGGACTCCAGGCTGGAATGCTTTTCAGAGTTTCTCTTTTTTCTCAGAGAGCCCTTTTTGAGGGTGGTATAGCTGATTCTCCCTCAAAGCTCCATTGTCAAGAAGGCAAGACATTAGCTAGAAACAATGAGTAAAATCCTGGCCTTGTTGATTAACAGCAGGAGTAAAATCCACTAACAAACTTTGACTTGCAAGTCAGCAAAGAATACATCTTTTCTGGTTGATTTCTGGACTCTTTCATAATAATATATATTTTTGAGAACACTATTAAAAACGTTACTGGCCAACAGGCTTTCTTAATTAATAAAACCAAGCAAATTTGGCACCCCGGTTTTGTCTTCTTTAAAGGAAAACAGTATCCATTTTGCTGAGCTCAACAACAGAAAGTCTAGAAAGTGTGAATCAACTCTGACTACAATGTGGAAAACCTTTTTAAAAGTTGTTAATTGACATTTCTGAGCTTTGAACTGGAGGCAGCCGTAATTAAATTATTCATGACAACAACAGTATAAAAGGCACATAAAAGACTAATCCACTTACCAGATTGATTTACTGAAGCTTAACCAACAGGAAAAACGTGATTACAACATCTAATTGGTACAGACAATTGTGCCATATGATTGTTTTAGGAAAACCAGCATGCATTTCTGGATGCTTATGCAGCAGAATAGGTATTAGCATTTGGCCCCAACATAAAATAGGCCAACCATCCATTTGGATCCTTCTTAAAAACAGAGGAGGATGACCTCGTCATCCCCTCCTTCAACTCACTTGTTCTTTGAAGAATTTGTGGAAGAAAAATCATCTTGAAAACTGTGCATACACATTATGATTATGATATTTATATTACATATTCATATAATCAAATTGAGTGCAATTTGATGTTGATCTTCCTTGTAGTTATTTGTATTCTTCAGACTAGTCTTGTCATTCATGAACTGTGTATCTATCGGTAGACCTTCTCCACTGCTCTCCTGAACTTAAGAGAAATTTTTATTACACTCTCTGCAAACGAAAAATTCTTTTGTCCAAGACCTAAACACACTTCTTATTCCCAAACAGATGAATAGATGATATATTATCTTTGAACACAACATCTGGATCCCTTTCCATTTTATTTGGCAGACTTTTAAAGAGTTCTCCACTGTGTATATAACTTTGTTTTTAATATTAGTGCAACAATTAAGCAAGAATATGTTCATCATCCTGATGCAGTAGTATCCCCAGCAAAGCTCTGAAAACATTCTGCCAAGGATGCCCAGAAATCTCTATCGACCTTTGTCAGACTAATGTATTTGGGTCTCAACATGTCAGCCTTGTGATGCTTTTAAGCTTTACAAAGCATAAGCTTTCATTTTATTTGACTTTGAGATTTTTGTATGTTGTTTCAAAGTACAGATTGTCATGCAGTACCATCTTCTGAAAGATGAGATGTTCTGGTGAAATTGTCTAGGTCCTAACAGAAACCACTGTTAAGCTTGAGAAGTTCTGCATCCTGAAACCAATTACTCTTTAAACTGCACAGGAAATACGTGAATCTTCACCTTTCTTTTTTCTTGACTCATTTTGCTGCTTACATCAGAGAAGTTTGTAGATTTAGATGAGTACCTTCTACAGGATTCAGCACCTCCTGGCTCCACTTCTCATTTGAACCTGTCATCCCTCTCTCTTCCGTGAAATCACATATTTTCTTTCTCTTAATATACCACAAATTTTACATTATAAAAGAATACCTTTTTGTCTCTTCTTCCTCAACAAGTCCCTCTAAATTCACAAACCACAATACTATCATTTTGTTTTTCTGCTTCTAGAGCACTGCTGTTTTTTCAAATATCCTTGCCCTCACTACCAAAATAGCATGGAGAAAATAAATTCCACCTAGCCACCATCATGCTCATAAACATTTATGAATAACACTGTTTATTTTGCCCTAGGGCAAAGAACATGTGAAAAACATGCAAAAAAGCCTTAAAGACACAAGCGTTGTAAAATTGTATATGGACAGTTTTCTGAAATAATCTTGCTTTCCAATGTCAACGTTATTGTTCCAAACAGACCACATGCAGTTCTGTTTTATTCAGGCAACCACTGAAATCCTTGTCCGATGACACTCAGGACACATTTTGACTCATTCTAACACTAATCCATAATAAAGGCAAGTTGTTCTCATTTGTACGACTCTTTCACCCTGTCAAAGTTCATCCTGTAGTTACATCAAACTACTCTCCAGCTGTAAACTTCATCAGGCAGTTGAATCTGCAGGAGATAGAGCATTTCATAATGACCCCATTTCCAGAGGGATCTCTAACGAACAGTAGCACCTTAAATTTATCATCACATTTCCACCACTGTCAAGCCCGATAGGAAAATCGACTGATTTATATCTTTGTGATAGCAATTTTGTTGATATAACCAAATGTGTTTTTTCTAGGCATTTCAGTAGGGAATACTACAGAGTCGCTATTGGTTCTGATGGATCAAAGGAGAAGCAACTTATTTCAATGAGAATATGAAAATAGACTCTTTCTAGCAGTATTACAGCAATAATGAGACACATGTATCCCCTCACCAAGGTCTCAGCCAACAGCTTAACCCCTTTCTCCACTATACCACGAACAGAACAAATGCTGGCATTTTCTTCAAAGAACTGATCATGAAACCTGCTCTTGAAATAACTTCTCACCACATTTACAGAACAATACAAAGACAAAGCTGTTTGTGTTATAGTCATTGGAGTCACAATTGCAAAAAAAGTGAGGAAGGACGAAATTTTGAACTGAAAATAAACAACAGCAGAATTCCTGCTGACTTCCTGGGAGCCAGAACTTCACAATCACTCTCTAAATATGTAATCTATGGTCACAATAAAAGAGTGGGGTGTTTTAGTAATGGAATTCTTAAAATTATTGCCACAAAAATAGAGACTGGCCATGTATCATCACGACCAGCTTTCAGAAAAATTATGTAGCGAGATCAACGCGAAGTCTTAACTGATGCCCTAATTTGGTCGTAGTACAAAGACTGAAACATCCTTCAAAGTTCACTCAGCAAAAACAGTTATTTCTCTCTTTGCTAAAGGGCCTCCTACCATCACACCGTAGAGCGGATCAGTCAAGACAAGCTTCTTTTTAAACTCAGAGAGGTGCAAATCCCTTTGGCTTCTGTGAGAAAAAAAAATAGTTTAACTTAAAGACAGAGAATGAACGTCGATGACTTGTCATCTGATGGTGATCTATAT
>VXBO01013779.1:11329-71532 GCA_013400135.1 Rhinoptilus africanus
TTCATCACCAAACCCCCCCCCCCCCCCCAAAAAAAAGATAAATTTGTAGTATTTCACTGATAATTGTATTTTTAGAATATGTGTATTAATAAACATCTAATTTTTTTACTAGTGTTCACTGTCAAACTCTTTAAAAACGACATCTGAAAAAAGTAGAAGAGTCTAAGTGTTTATTCAATAACACTTTCTTTGTGTACTGCATTATCTACGCTGGACAATGGAAAGCATCTAAAAAATGCTGGTTTTGTAAGTTTGAAATGTGAGGAATCACAGGCAATATAAACAAACATGAATCTCTGACGCATATTAGAATTGTTATAACTACAAAGCACGTAAGACATGCATAAAATACTGACACCACATCTGGCACGGGAAATTATTGTTATTGTTATTATCACAGGATAATAATTATTATTATCAAAGGAATGTCATATCACTTAAAGGTGATGATACAAGTTTAAAATACACACCACACGATAAACAAGATCAAGCAAAAGAAAAGTAATCATCTTTATTTTGTGTTCCTAAATACTGTGCTGTCACCAGCACCTACAGTTGACTCTTACCACTTTCAGGACTTTTCTATAGGTCTTTACAAGATAATGCTAGCAACGCTTCCCACAGAAATGTAAACACCATAACCTACCACGTGGCTTGTGGCAAACGGCATAAAGCAAGACTGACGTCTTGCTGCGTGTATGAGGGAGCTCGATGAAGGCATTTTTAGCCACTACATCACCATGGCAAGTGAACTGCTTAGGTAATGTCTGCAAGGAGAAGTCTACACACCTCGGACATACAGAACTTGAGCCAAACCGAGTGCAACGCAGATGGTTTCCCCATCATGTTCAACCATTCAAATATGACCGTCATTCAGTAACAATATTATTAGTTTTACGTAGGCTTAAAAATTAATAAAGAAATCTGTGCTTAAGCTATACTAGCAGGTAAGCCATCGATTCTTCAAGCCTTAGAAGAACAATATTCTTGGACAGATCACAGAAAATAAAACATTTGTTTCATCAGTTCCTGCAAACACATTGAATTGAATTGAATTGAATTGAATTGAATTGAATTGAATTGAATTGAAGGCCCAAATTATACCCATGTAAAAAATGTTTTCCAGACCAATGTTTCTTCGGCCCGTTTATAACCTTTTGCTGAAAAAGGAATGTCACATATCTTATAAAATCTTTCTAGACAGTAATTAGAATGCTCATGTAAAAATTTTTAAAACAACCTTGTCCACAGGTTAGTCACTCTTGCAACTGAGTTTACAGTACCTAAATTAGCTGAAGAAACGATGTATTTCAGGTAGCTCAGTGCAGGCTGCAATGCAGCTGGGGAAGCAGGAAGATGTATACGGCTAGTTAGACCACGCTGTGCTCTGTGTTGTAATTCCTACACATCTGGCATCAAGAAAGCTAATTAGCTGCAATACAAACTGGGTATGACACAGTCTAGCTCATTTTACAACATTTGCCCTAAGTCTATTTGATAACTGCACTGACGCTATACATGATCTGAAAGCGAGCATAAATTCTATGTGTCTGCTTGATGAACAATTTCTATCAGTGCCTATTTCCTTCTAGGAAACAAGATGAAATCTTACCATGTATTCCCTCTATCGAAGGGGTAGGAAAAAAACTCAAACATGTGGACAGTGGAAGAGCAGAGTCTAGAGATTTAGTGTGAATAGGAATTAGGCTATTTAAGGTCATGTCTGATATATAATTTCGAACAGAATTAACATACCCATTTTCTCAGCTGGCAGGACATGAGGCCACATTTGATCAGACACCAGTGTAAAGATGCACAAAGATCTCAAATCACTGCGATCTCAGCCTCTGGAATGACTACTGCTTTTCCTTTGTTCTGCCTTCTCATGATGGAGTGAAGGAGTGAAATGCTTTTAAGGAATTCAAGTGTCATTTGTCAATGAGATTCTTAGAGCAAGGCAAAAATTCAAATATTCCCATATTTCAGCTACAGACTGCGTACAAAACATGTGTAGCAAATGTTGTCTTCTTATTTGTTAACTTAGTCTCAGAGCTAATCTAGAATTCAGTAACGGAAGCAGATACAGAGCCAACAGTAACATACAGAAATATATCACAAATGTGCAGGAGTGTACGATAGCACAATATTTAGTATTAACTTGGTAAACTATTAGTTACAAATCCCACTGTTCTGATCTTCTGTGTTCTAGACCATCAGGTAGAAGTGTTACTATAGAACGTGCCTGACTGACACCAATGAAAGACAACATTACATAAACTGGATCTACTCTTACCCTGTCTTTTAGCTAACTTTTAATACGCACAATCGATTGTTTAAAACCCATCTTTACATAGCAATATTTATGGTTTATTTGTAATATAAAGATATAATCATATACATATTAAACATGTATATTATACGAGCTTTGGTGATGTTCTAGACTGCAGACTCAGTAGCTTGAACATTTTAGTTCTTGCAATTTGATTCGGAGGATTAGTTCTAGGGCTTCTTGTTCCTCCCATTACATACAATAATATAAAGAGAATGATTAATATTATATATACTCTCAGGATATAAATGGGTTTAGTCGAGGGGTGGGTACTTGTGATGACTGCTTGGGACAGTGCAAAATCGCTGGGTAGTAAAGAGTAACTTGTGTCACTATTATTTTTCTTACTGTTATTTTCCTTTTCTGTTATTGTTCTATTAACTATCTTTATCTCAGCCCACGATTTTTTTTTTTCCTTTCCTCTCCTTTTCTCACCCTTCTCCCTACCCTTCCTAGGGAAGAAAGAGGGGATGAGTGGGCAGCAGCGTGGTCATAGCTGCCATCTGGGGTTAAACCGTGGACAACATCTAAGTCATCTTTGGTGCAGCTGACAAAGATAAGAATTTCACTGGCTTAGGAATGATAAGTGGCTCATTTACACTGTTTTTTGGTTTGCTATAAGAAATGGAAATTGATCAGTCAATCAAGAAATACCAAAAAGACGACTGTATTTTCATCCATTTGTAGGGTGAGGCCATCATCCGGTAAAACCAGCATTATTTACTTCTTCAGTGAAATTTTGCGTACGGAAGAAAAACCCCCTGGTTTTGATTCCAGAAACGAAGCACAGAAAAATATTTAAATAAAATGCTAAACTTTCTGCAATACATATTTCACACTGCCAAACACATATGCAACAATTTGCTGCTTCCTTATTGCTATAAAAAAGCAATTTATGAAAAATGACTGCTGATGCAAAAAACCCAGCCAAATAAAAAAAACCCAACCACCACTGAACAACAAGAACTACACTAAAAAATGCCCAAAAGTCCCCCACTGACTCACAAGCTCACCATAAAAGTTATCATTCTCGGTTTATTTACATTTCTAAGCATGAACATTTATTTTTCTTTATTTCATTCAGAACTAAGGCTCCAAATCTACAATCAATAGAGTGTAGGCACAGAAATTCCACTCCATGCTGCCGTTAGTGAAACTAGAAAGACCTATGACTTGATCAGAAGTCCAGTAATGCCAGTGGGGAGTTTTTCTGCTTCCTTCCATGAGTTTAGAAAGGGCATCTGAGGTCAGCAAGCTGCACTCCTTATTCTGTCAGAAATTCCACTGAAGCAGTGCAGTATCAGTCTCCACATAATTACATACATCTTCTTCCTGGAACTGAGGTCAGTAACATTAATCGTATTTTCATGAGAAAACAACTTTTGGAATCACGACAGCTTTTAAAACAGAAATAAAGTACATACTATACATCGATTATGGCAATGTTTTGCACTACTCTAAAAAGATGCACTGCTTAGTTTTTAAACTTTTCTATTACTAGAGCTGGAGTTTATAAAAATGCCTGTCAATTCTCATGTATCAGTTCCGATTCTTCTGTTATACATCAAAAGTAGTAAGAAATAACACGGTCCTCAGGCACACCTGAGGCAACGCACTTGGGCATACACTTTGGAAACAGATGGATTTATACCTATAGCCAGTTAAATGTTTTTCTCCATTATTTTAAAAGATCAAAAATATTGGTAAGTTACATCAACACATTATGCTGCATTTAAAACAGACATAACAGGGAAACATTTTCATCACTGCTGCAGTTATCTAGAATCTACCATGGGCTACTAGAAAATATAATGAAAGAAAAATCATAAATAAAAACATTTTTTTCTTGTTTTTTTTCCCTTCCCATAATTGCAATCTGATAATAGTAGTAAAATAAATAAATACAAATAAAAGAACACCATCAACAAATACTTCTACCAAGCATAGTATCCAATCAATCTTGAATCAACGATACAATCCCAATATTAGAATATATTCCTCATTTGTCAGATTGAGATTTGCAGCTTCACAAATCACACTGTATCAGCAGTATTGAGAATGTCAGTCTCTCTCTTTTCCTCTGCAGTGGTTGGCTCTTCCTTTAATAAAACACTTAATTGTTTCTGTGCACATGAGAGGAAAAGTTCCAAACTATATAGGTTTCTCTGACGGACAACTTGATCAAGCTGTCGAAAAAAAAAAAGACAGATCAACTTTAAGAAAACCTGGAAAGAAATGACAGGGTTTGTCAGCAAAAACAACCATATTCAACAAAAAAATTCAACAACCAAATGTGACAAGAACAAAGGAATCTAAGTAACTTCCATGCATGCAATTTATTAACAATTTTTTAGTGAAGTATTTGAGTTTCTTCAAAATAAATTGTACACGAGGCTAAAAGTAACTTTCCATCAGCTGTCAAGTTCTACACAAGCAATTTGAAAAAGCTAAAGTCTAGCTGCCACACTAGATAAATCCCCACAGCATCTTTTAAAATTTCAGTTGTTCCTTTTATAAAAAATACTGCTTCTGCTTTAAAATGAACACCAGATACAATCACATATTCAAAAACTCAAAGTCGACTGTTAATGGCAGCATGTTTAAATAGTTCCCAGAGGAAAAGTGGTAACATTTTCTGCCTACTTTGTTTATTCCAATGTTTTATTGGAGTCCCCTACTGTCAAACGACGTGATCTATATACTTACTTGCAGTAAAGACAATGGCCCTTTCTTCCCCACCAGAAAAGATAAGAACACAATAACAAGACTTGGTAGGTTATGTCAGGTAAATGACATAAAAATACAGTTTGCCAAAAGATATTTGAGTTTTCTTAATATCGTAGCATTAATAAATAAAAATACACTGCAGAATTCCTTTCATTTGAATTTTAAAGTTCAAATGTCAAACAAATGATGTCACAATTGAGAGACGTTCTCAACTGGACTATCCTTCAATCAGCCACAAATTCAACTAAATACATACATAGCAATGACACAGGGTAAGGTTGAAAGGTAGTGGTACAAGGCTAATAAGACATAAAAGTTATGCCACTCAAGAGAAAGAAGTAATGGAATTCGGAAAAAGTCCAGCTCCGCACTTCTCTCAAACTGTTGTGCACAAGTCCATAAGCAACATCTCAAACCCTGTAACACCAACAAAATGCTAATGTGAGGCTCCATGGCCCCAGCAGACGAGAGCAACTAGTCTAGCAGATTGTTGGCCTCCACTCCGCTCTGGTGAGACCCCACCTGGAGTACTGCATCCAGCTCTGGAGTCATCAGCACGAGAAGGACATGGACCTGTTGGAGCGGGGCCAGAGGAGGGACACGAAGATGATCCAAGGGCTGGAGCACCTCTGCTGTGAGGACAGGCTGAGAGAGTTGGGGTTGTTCAGCCTGGAGAAGAGAAGGCTCCAGAGAGAGCTTATAGCGGCCTTTCAGTACCTAAAGGGGGCTACAGGAGAGATGGGGAGGGACTCTGTATCAGGGAGTGTAGGGATAGGACAAGGGGTAATGGTTTTAAACTGAAAGAGGGGAGATTTAGATTGGATATCAGGAAGAAATTCTTTACTGTGAGGGTGGTGAGGCAGTAGAACATGTTGCCTTGGGAAGTTGTGGGTGCCCCATCCCTGGAAGTGTTCAAGGCCAGGCTGGATGGGGCTTGGAGCAGCCTGGTCTGGTGGGAGGTGTCCCTGCCCAGGGCAGGGGGTGGAACAAGGTGATCTTTAAGGTCCCTTTCAACCTAAAGCATTCAGTGATTCTGTGATCTCCAAATGGCGATATTTTTTCAAAAAACATATTGTACCTCATATGTCTGGCACTCACAGTTTTAATTATAGTTTGCAACAAAAACTCTGATCCTATGGTATCTCTCTGCACATATATGCTCATCATTCGGCCGTCCAGTTAGTTGCTCTAAAAATCACTTGAATGGACATACTGTTTTATAACAGATCATTTTTTTAAAAAAATCAATACAGAATGCAAGGAAAAGTTAAAGATACCTTCCCACTTGACTTTGAAAATGCACTCAGGGTACAGCTGCAGTGCTGTGACTGAGTACACAAAGGCAAACATTTTTATGACTCTGTGCTTTGTTGCTCTCTAAGTTCCTCTAACATGCAAAAGCAGGCTCTGATAGTTTGAATATTTTGACATTTTGTTTCAACAGAGACGAATGTGTCAAATCTAGTCAGAAGAATACACACATAGTTTTACTAGAAGCCACACAATTATAAAACTCTCCTTCAGTAATATGTCTGCTTGCACTTCTTTTTGCCCTGGAAATTTCCACCTGTTGTGCAAATTTTTGCATCTCTTAGCAAAAGCAAAGAGATTACTACTCCATACGTTGCCTGATGTGAACCTGGCCCACTGATTTACAGCAGATTTTAAAGCAGATGTAGTTAAAAAAAAAATTCTGAAGTCTGCTCTTGGTGTATTTAAGTAACAGCCACTACTGACAAGAAAATGAAAGATTTAGAAATACAAAACTAAGCTCTGAAGAAAATGTATCTAGAAAAGACAGTCTGGAAGAAATGAATTACATAAACACACTGTTTGATGGTGCATTTCTTCTGATTTGAAAAGTATCTTGCCTCCTTCCTCATCTATAGTCCAAAGTACAGAGAACATTTCGCATGGGGAAGCTTGCAGATGTTTTTGTGCTGTGAGCCGTATTTCTCTGGGGAATGGGCAGATATAGTGCAATTCACATATAATCATCTGTTACGTCTTAAGAAAGAACATGAGAAACCTCTTTCTCTAAACATATTATGTCATCAAATTCTGCTGCTTCTGGTAGATGTATCAGTTGGAGGAACTTAGCATGAAACTGATTTTCAATGGTTACTTTTTATGTCACATTATACCATCTATACTCCTAGATAGTTCTTTATTGAGCTTTCATAGAATCATAGAATCATAGGGTTGGAAGGGACCTCGAAAGATCATCTAGTCCAACCCCCTGCCAGAGCAGGGTCACCTAGAGCACATCACACAGGAACGCGTCCAGGCGGGTTTTGAATGTCTCCAGTGAAGGAGACTCCACAACTCCAACAACTCCAACAACTCCACAGCTTTACCCAATAGCTTTGGCTAAACTACCCATTTTCTTTTCTTGCAGAATCCACTTTAAAGAGATCAAAGTAGCTCGCCAGATGTGTGTTCTGATACACTGCTGTTACCTTTCTTTACCAAGGCAGCAATCTCGAATTGTATACTGTTAAATTTATTTCACCGTGTACTAACGTAAATGTTTAATGTGTGTAGCGATTGGCAGCACTACGAACAAAACAGAATTTCTTCAGGCTTGAGAAAGATTTTATAAGTCTCAGATGAATTAAGTAGACGTTTAGGGAGTCTTTGTTGAACTCAAGTGGTTAGTAGGTAGTCTCCCTTTGTCCATAAGAAAAGTTTATTGCTTGTATAAGGTTTATGTGAATTCAAGAAACATAGAAGTTCAGAATTCAGTTGCCCCGTGTCTCCTCAGTTTATGTATAAGCTTTACTTTGAGCAGTACTTTTTAAAATTCTCCCATGCTACAGTAAACAAAAAAACACTCTGAAAAGACTTGGGATCTTCACATAACACGACACGAGAAGCAGCGAAATTATGCTGGCTTTGAAAGCGGTACATGTGAATGTATTCAGAAGGAGAAAGTTCCCGTTACTGGAGAAATTGACTGGGAAATAGAAACAAATCCAATGAAGCTTCGTTATAGAATATATTGTTTAGTGAAGTGTTATCAAGAGACACTTTTTTTGAATGGTGCTTCAACATTGCTGTGCTTCTGCTTGCATAATATACCGTGAGATGTGAAAACACATAAGGCATTTTAAATTTTGTTTTTCTAAGTAGGCTTCCCTCTATATTTTTAGACCCTGTTCCCTTCATGGAATGATGTCATTATTTAAACAGACATAAACGGACATCTGGCAAATTCAAACTGAATGTGACTCATACTCAAACGTAATCAGTATGAATATTATATCAGGGATGGAGCATCTACGCAACCAACCCAAGCCAACTGTTCCAATTCTATAGGTTCTGAAAAATACACTGTGTTGGTCCAGATCTACCACATGGGAGGGCAATTACCTACATCACACCATCACTGTTGTTAGTACTAATCAATGTTTCTCTTCCACCGTAAGAAATCTATCCAGTTCAAAGTTCCCAATTCTGCACAGTGTGTCCTATTGGCACAGATTTAATTAGCTCAAAAATTTAATCTTCCTGAACTTCATTATTTTAAGTTAGTCAACAGTATCTTTTTAACTCTGTACCAATTTTTTTTTTTTTTTTTTAAGAGCCACATGTTGCTTCTCTATGTTCTCGTATAAAACCCACTGAGGAACTGGCTATATAAGATTTGCAAAAGCAGTTCCTGAACTCCATAGGGTCTACACCGCTCCCGAAATTCTCACAATCACTGAGAGACATTCATTTTCCAAAAAATGAGCTGATTCTTGCAGGACATTCTAACATATTCACTGATGCTTTTTCCCTTCTGTTTAATCCTTCAGTCCACTTTTGAGGTCTAAGTGTGATTCCATGATCCTTCTGGCCAAAGATGACAGGACGAGACTCCCTGTGGGGTCCCACCTCAGCCATACCCTTAGACCACCCAGAATGATATGCCTTTGAGCCGCACAAGGCATGCCCTGAAGGGAGGCATGGGCCTCGGCAGAACTCCTGTCACTGGATGCAAGAATTTGACTTGGGAAATAAAAAAGAAAGGCTCACACATAACTGTGCAGAATACTGCCACCAGGTGACTACTTTCATCCCAGGCTCCTCTGTTTTACTTTAAGTTGATCCATCTTCCCCTGCATCACTTCATAAACCCATAGCTCGAACCAAAGTTAACGATCATTCTTAGCTCCACATTTTCTTAGCTTTTATCATACAGCTCAAATTTTCTGCAAAATGGAATGGAAGTCTACATGGCTGATGCCTAAAGTAGAAAATAGTTTCTTACATGAATAACCAAGCATTTACATCCTCCATACTTCCCCCTTGTAATATCTACCTGCTAATTGATAAATTTTCATGGCATATGTGCTTAGATTCCTCTATTGACTATTCTCCAACCCATTAAACATTTCAAATTGCTAGAAGAGAAACACAGCAAGAATTCTATAAATTACTACTACATGTCAGAATTATATTATCCATTACTAGTAACTAATAAAGTATCTTATGGAAAAAATAATTTTAGGTTTAGCACTGAAGATTTAAGCATAAAATTCTGATCTCCCCATAGTAAACATAAGTTCTATTATTAATCTCACTGTGGCCTGAAGTTCACACAGATAAGGGAAGAAAGTAAAATTAATATCAAATATGGTTCTTCAGTTTTCCTTTTTATATAAACTTTAAGATGGTTAAAAGATTATTTTTCGAAACTGTTTCTCAGACAATACCATTTTCCAATATCAAATATATTTGTAGCTGTAGAAAATGGTAGCTTCAATTATACAAATATATATTGAACAATTTAACTGTACTTCAAAAGACGGTATGATGATTAATGATCAATGTATTCAAATGCAGTTCAGCCCACTATTCAAGGCCTGTAATACTAACACAAGTAAAAGTTTAAATCTTCTTTTTATTATAAGATTCAACAAATACAACCTGAGATTAAAAGAGAGCAAAGATGTTGAGTAAAAAGTTTTTAATTTTACTTTTGTTACTGGTTTTGTTAATTTTTGTTAAGCCTAAATTAACAATAAAGTCAACTTACATGAAAAGACTGAAATAATTTTTCATTTTATTTTAAAGTTTTAGCTTAGCATTTTTTGATCCATGGAAAATAGAATACTAGTCAAAAGCATTGATGATGACAGTCTGCTTTCCTAAATATTTGTGTACTTAAGGACAAGGGGGAAAAAATTCAAGTCCTTTTGAAAACAGTGGAATCAGGAATATACTTTAGTTAAGTGTAAGGAAGAATTTATTATGACTCTTAATTTGTTCATAAATGTAAATGATTTACTAAAAAATTCTGCTGGTGGCACTCTTTCCTCTTTGCAGGGACTCATTCCACATAGCCAATATGATGTTAAAAATATACTGGGCTGCTCATGGAGCAGTTAATCAAGATGTAAAACAACTGCTTGCTCATAGTCGACCGCTGATGTTGCAATTGAATTCAAATTTAGGTATTTCTCTTTGGCCTAATTATATGTACATCTGTAATAATATGTAATATTCTCTTTAAAGCATTTTTAGCATGTCTGCCTTATAAAATACAGCTATGGTCTTTCTGAACAATTGTTTGAACTTCAGTGCTAAGTAGATAAATGACTGCATTCTAAACCTATAGCCACTTTTTAAACATTTTTAAAGAAAAGTTATTTCTGAAAAAGGATAGGGTTTCTTGTATGATTTAAAATCTTCAGTTTTTGCAGACTCCTTCTGCCTCCATTCATGGCGCGCAATAATCCATTGAAATGGAGTATTGCAACTTTGTGTTAGGATTCCTTGCATATACTGTACCGCCTATTGGCTAACCAACTCAGTGTTCAGCAGAGCTGTACAGTGCAATTACAGACTCATAAACATCTTCTCATATTCTGATAGGCAGATGTCCCTCTTTGAGGAAAAGTCAATGAGGGGTTCGTTTGGTACAACTTTTATCATGTACACGTCTTTTTTGGTTTGCCCCTTTCCCCCTCTCCCCCCCCAAATAATTCACACTAGTGAATGAACCTGACATGATTCTGAAAAACCCTGTATTTGCAGACGTTCAGCTATGTGATTATATTTTCTAGTAAAACTATGGGTTTAGAAAGCTTTCCCAGTGCACTAACATGAACTTCTCCCCACAGACTCAACCGAAAGCTTTAAAAAATTCCCTAGCACATTAAATAGGCCATATAAAAAAATTATTGCCTTGAGGAACCTGCAAACCTGAGAGTTGGATGAGGAAACAATGAACTACTTCCTCTCATTTCTATAATGGATGAGAAGGAAAACAGATCCATATGGTGCATATGTGTAGCAGAGCTTATTTTAGAGTTAATCCCAGAACAGGACATTTTTGTCTGTCCACCTGTGAATTTCTACTATTGATAACACTTACTAAGTATATAAAAACAAGCTTCTTCATGGCTGTAATTTATATAGTATCTGCTACACATTAGAAAGCCATCAGTGTTCAAGGCTGAACCTCTAGGAAAGAGTGATGTTTAATAAATTATACTGCCATGTGAAAATGTTTCTTTCTCCTTAAATAAATAATGCTGCAACTTCTAAACCTTAAAGGTTTTTATGCTCTGAACTTGATCAGTGAAACCATTAAAATAATACCATATGTTGGACACATCTTTAAAACAGATTTGCCTGGTCTGCCGAAGGTGGTGGGAAAACTCCCTGTCAACCCTTCCAGAATCTCCACTGTCTCCCAGTTGGACACAGGGATGTAAGAAAATACTAACCTTCCTTCATATAAATAAGAGAAGGAAATTTGCTTTCAATCAAGGAAATTCAATTGAGTGCATAAAGGAACTAAAAATGGTTGCAGCACCTGCTCAGACTACTGCAGAAGGTGAAAAACGGGTATTATTTAAACCCATAAAAATAATAATGGAAATATTTAAGTGTAGAAACACATGAGCAACCTCTGGGCTGACCTATATACTTAAAAGATTAGGAACACGGGATTCCTCAACCAAGTTATTTATGGCAATAACTCTGTCTGTTGCCATACTCTAAATATATGGAGTTACCATAGCGTCTACTATAATTGCTGATTGATCTAGCAATCAGATTCAACATACTTAAGACACACACACACATATATATATATACGCAAATATGGAAACAGTACTTAAGCATGTTTTACAGTGAAATGCACTTCTCTAATCTTACAAATTGATGCCGTGAAGCTGCAAACTTTTGGATGCAGGCAAAACTTTGACCACAGCAGGGCCTCTCCCACTATTAAAGGTATCCATGTATATTATGTGGACAGATATCTCATTGATTTTTAAAGGCTTCCAAAACAAAAGCTTTTGAAAAAACTTGTTGAACTAGCAGAAGACAAGTCACTGGGGGCCAGTGACAAGTGGAGCCCCTCAAGGATCAGTACTGGGACCAGTCTTGTTTAACAGCTTCGTCAGCGACATGGACAGCGGGATTGAGGGCACCCTCAGCAAGTTTGCCGACGACACCAAGCTGTGTGGGGCGTCTGACATGCTGGAGGGAAGGGAGGCCATCCAGAGGGACCTGGACAGGCTGGAGAGGTGAGCCCATGCCAACCTCATGGAGTTCAACCAGGCCAAGTGCAAGGTCCTCCATCTGGGTCTGGGCAATCCCAAGCACCGATAGAGGCTGGAGAGCAGCCCTGCAGAAAAGGACCTGGGGGTGCTGGTGAACAAGAGGCTCAACATGAGCCCTCAGTGTGCACTTGCAGCCCAGAAAGGCAACCGTATCCTGGGCTGCATCAAGAGCAGCGTGGCCAGCAGGGCGAGGGAGGGGATTCTCCCCCTCTGCTCTGCTCTCGTGAGACACCCCCTGGAGCACTGCATCCAGTTCTGGAGCCCTGCTACAAGAAAGATATGGACGTGCTGGAACGTGTCCAGAGGAGGGCCACAAGGATGCTCAGAGGGCTGGAGCACCTCTGCTGTGAAGACAGACTGAGAGAGTTGGGGTTGTTCAGCCTGGAGAAAAGAACGCTCCGAGGAGACCTTATTGTGGCTACCAGTACCTTAAGGGGGCTACAAGAAAGGGGGTGAGGGACTTTTTAGGATGTCAAATAATGGTAGGACTAGAGGGAATGGATTAAAACTAGAGATGGGTCATTTCAGAATGGACGTTAGGAAGAAGTTCTTCACCATGAGGATGGTGAGACACTGGCACAGGTTGCCCAGAGAGGGGGCGGAAGGCCCATCCCTGGAAGTTTTTAAGGCCAGGCTGGATGGGGCTTTGAGCAGCCTGGTCTGGTGGGAGGTGTCCCTGCCCAGGGCAGGGGGTTGGAACTAGATGATCTTTTAAGGTCCCTTCCAACCCTGACAATTCTAGGATTCTAAGTATCTTCCTTATGGCTTAATATAAGATGCACGCAAAATGCTGATTGAATTAAAGGTGGAAGTCAGAATTTTTTGATACTGATCCCTTCCTTCTCACTGTTGAGGAGGGACATTCTACTGTGCATCTATTGATATGCACAGCCTTTGTCTGTTCTTTCCAAGACCATAGGATTTTATAATGCTAACATGAAAGCTACAGGGAATTGCAAAGTTGTTAAAATTCACTTCTATTTACATGCATTGAAACAAAGTGCTGTCTGCCATTTCTGGTTCCCCCTTACGAGGAAATTTCTACTAAAACACATACTATCTTCAGCGTGAATACATCCTGCTTCTCTTTCTAAATAAAAAACCCAAACAACCTGTATCCAGGCTGAGTAACCTTCTCTTGTTTAATGATTGAAGAGTATTAGGTAGACTACTTAAAAATTAGGAAAGCAAAAATCACTTCCACTACTAAAATAAATAACAAAGCAATTAAATTTGGTACCTGTATATTAAAGGAAAAATGCATATACTTGAATTAATAGAAGTAGAGCAGGGAATTATCTTGCAGGCTGCTTGTAATGATGTATGGACTACAGGCTGAGTAACAGTGGCTCAGACTGGGCTGGTTTCAAATAAACCCAACTTCCCACATATTATGCTGCACAGGACCAATTCATATTTTCCTCTAGGCAACGTATCTTCTACTGGTTGTGAGAATGAGAAAAAAAAAAGGCAAGAAATTATTTAAGCTGAACACAAATCATAGAGATACTGGTCATCATCCCCTATTTATTCAAACTACGCTTATGTTATCCCTGTTGATACTCAGCATCTTAACTCTCATTACACGTCTGTGAATGCTATTATGATTGTTTTACAAACGAAGCTGTACTGCATGTCTTCCTGAGTAAGATCTGATTCTGCCTTGCGTGGAATTCACTGTTGTCTGGAAAACCTCTGAATGATAATTGGTTAGCACTTGGTTTTGGCACGTCTCTCTGTAGCTTCTGATATACATTAGATTACAGTCCCCACAAGGTAAGTGCAAAGCAGAAGACTAATTACAATGTAACTACGGGTCATATTAATTAGATCACGTCCTCTGATATGGAAAAAGCAACCAGAGATATACATAGAGGATTTGTAAACACCGCAGACTGCTTTCTGTCCAGGCTTGTCAGATCCTTAGGCCTCACAGAGGATAGAAGTCCTTACTAGCTTTTCTTTGATCTTGAACTGTTTTAAGTATCCAAGTCAGTCATAGACACCATCACATGCATTAATATGTTTTAATGTTTTAATATGTCTACTTTTCACTTGGCAGAGAACGCAGAGGGCTTCTGTGGAGCTTCATAACTGCAAATTACCATCTCTCCAGGAAAATCCATGAAGACTATTAGACTATGCTTCTGGAAAAGCCCTGAGTGCAGGGTTGGATGCTAGATTTGGTACTAAAAGTCTGTTTAATTTTTCAGTATGCATATGTGTTCCAAATTAACCCAGGGCAAGCATATTTGGTTAAAAGTAACAGCAATACTCCTACATATAAAAATTGCTATTGTTATCAAACCAAACAAAACCATCTTATCTGATGGGCTCATGGTGAGTCATGCTCACTGAATTGCCTTGCAGTATTAAGATGGTATCTACAGAACTGGATTAATTAAGCTGAACTGAAAAGTAAACAGCAAATAAAAGCATTAATAAGAACAATATTTTTTATTACTGTCAGAGTGTATTTTACACTATCAGGGAGTAAGCATGTAAAATAAAAATAATCATTGCATCATAAGTGTTTGCAGTGGATACAAACTGAGAAAACTACCCTAATAACATGCACGACTGGGCAACCATAGGGTAAATCTTTCCATAGTTGTATAACCGGTATTCCATTGCCATGAGTTCTCTCTAAATAACCGTATCTAATGTGATTCTTCATTAATAGGAGTTTCACCTTGAGCATAATTTCCTTGCCTCTAAGAAGAAATACAATGGGTGGTTAATAATACAGATCACAGAGGATCGCTGTTTTAGACTGGGAGGTGAAAAACAATGTTATACACAAAGCTGAAACTACGGATAACATAAGGAGTCAGACCGTAGTTATTCTATTTAGATATCAAGGAGACTGCAGTAATATAATGATTATCTGAAAATTCTTGTGAAACTGTGATACTGTTATGCCACTATCAGTCTCTAAAGCAAAGTGTCCCCTAACAACACATTGGAGCCTGGTACATACTGAAGTAGCACAAGAAAAATCCTACCTCTTAGTTTTTGAGGAACACTTGATTTAACAGTCACATTTTCTGTTTTCCTTTTAATGTAACTTTAACTGCAAGATGTGACAGGATGAAACAGTGTATACTTGAAGGCTTAGGCAAAGATGGTATCACATGAAATACAGGTATCTTTCTAAAATTACCATTGTAAATTAAAGATGATGGATTCACATGAAGAAATTCAACAAGGAAAACCATTCTGCAGTGAATCTGTGATAAATTCAGTGTTGAGTCAGTGGTAAGCAAATATATGCACTTGCTTATCTGTAATTAATCCAAGTTAATAATCTTGAACCGATTAAACTTTGTATCTAGTACAAACTAATGTGGATTACACTAATTTAAAAAAGAAGATTTACAACTGCTGCTGTGTTACCAAAATACCTAATTATACATACTCAAAAAGTCTGAATTAAGAAATGTCAGTGAAATACCAATCATTGGAATACAAATTTGACTACAAGTGTATAGATGAATTTGAAAGAAAAAGACAGAAAATGAATAAAAGTTTTATTCTGATAGGAATGACAAAATCTTCACCAAGTCTTCATCCTCAAAGCATTAACTTATTCAGTCTAATAGACTATTAAAAGTCTAATCTCCAAAATTCAACTGACATGCCTAAATTTCCCACTAGGATGGTAAAATAAGGGCTTTAATTTCCATTCATATACATGTATTGACAGGTTTTTCTCTCTTTTTTTTTTTTCATTAGCTTCTCCTAATCTAAAGCTCTCAAAAAAATGCCTATGGGCAAGAGTCACGAGTTGCATTAACAACTATCAACTAACTATAACTAACAACAAGTAATCCGATACATCTAATTGAGAATTTTTATTTTTATTTTCTCTACTCAATCTCAAAACAGATTTTGAGAAAGCTGTACAGAATGCAAAATAACCGATCTCAAAACAAATGTTGTGGTTATAATTCTCAGATTTCCAGAAGCACAGTATAAAATACTGTTCAATTGTAACACTGAAGGATGCATCAGGAATGACACAGGAGAACCCCACTTACAGGGGACAGGAGGTGTGTAAAGATGTATCGCTTCCTCCTGTCACACACAGCTTTCCTAACGGACAACAGGAAGAAATATGGAAGTCTTATGTTTCCTTATCTTTCAGAATAGAGGGACCCTGGATGACAAATGTTACATTTCCCTGGACCTCAGGTGTTGCTGCATCACCTGATGATGTGAAAAACACCACCACTATCCACTGACGGATACATCTGTGTGTCATTAGTACAGCGCACCCTGCTAACGTTTATCAATGCGAACAGTGTACATCCACAGAGCAAGCTGACCGATTATGTGATTGCAGACCAAATCCAAAGTTGACAGACCTCTTGCAGTCATTATAATGATGCACACTGGGTTAAAACCACGATAAATCTGTATCACAAGAGTAGCTCTGAAATAGCGTAGTAAGCAGTCATCACACCGTTGAACGTTATAATTCAACCTGGGTTTTTTTTCCCCCCTGTTGGCTTTGATAGCACAATATTTTCTCTGCAATAACACCACTTGATTTCGGTTTCAACTGGCATCTTGCCTGACTCAAGAGTAGAGGCATAATCTCAGTCTTTGTAGATTTATACAGTGAGGCACAAAAGGATATATGAACCAGTTTTAATTTAAGTAAAGAATTTCAAGCCCTGGCAATTTTACTCTAACGTAATTGCAAAAAACATACAATAGGTTATGTATGTAGTTTCAACTAAATTGCTTTCATCAGCATAAGTGATTATGCAAGGGGTTTGAAAATTATAATTTTGGTTATTTAACAATTTCCTTTGGATTTTAATGAACCTCAGTAAATGGCAGAGAATTGTATTTTTCCCCTTTCCATTTTTAAGGGAAGAGCACTAAAATTTCCAGGAAATTAAAAATTCTCTCAAATGCATGATATTTTAGTACTGAAAAGTGGCAGAAAAATGCCATAAGACCCTCTTGAAGCAAAGTATCCAATTGGATCTATAGATTGAAATACTACATTCCTCCATCAGAAACTACTGTTTCATTTTAATATGTAGAAAAAAATAATTTCAAAGTTTGTGAAGACTTCAAACTTCAGGAAAAAAAAAAGCCAGGCTTACTTCTGGATCACACGCAGCCCACCGCTTCAGTATGCCTTATTCACAGAGGAGAAAAAGGAGAGCCAGGTGCACCAACTCATCTTACACTACAACTTTACATAAATCCCTTACTTAATCCTTTGGATTTATACCGCTCTTTGAGTTGGGTAAAGCAGCAGTGTGAAAATGCTCCTAAAGCCTCAATGTAAATGTTTCTTTAATCCTATTAAAGCCACAAAACAGGCCCAGCTGAAGGAGCAGGAAACCGAGCTAAGAAACTCTCAATGACCCCACCACTACTGTCTCTCTTGGCACTGACCTGTTGGTCAGGAGTTCATCCTCGGCATGGCACAGATGTTCTGACGCCAGTTTGATTCAGGACATCAATATGTGGACCCCTATCGCACATATGTACATCCCAGATGGTGGCGTGTTTTGTAGTAACACGAAATCTTGCATTGGTAACTTAAAGCTGAATTATTAAAATAGTTGATACAGGAATAGAAGACAGTATTAAATGTTTTTAAAATGCAACTTCGTTGCGTTATGCAGAACTTTGTGTTCCCCAAACATGACTGAATTCAGCCAAAAATGATACAGCTTTATTGCTTTTCTTTTAAAGTCAGAAGAAGGGGAAAAAGTTGAAAGAAAAATACTCAAGGTGATACCACACTTTAAAAACTGGGAAACTGGTCTGTTAAAATGTGTTGGTGGTAACATTTAGGGTTTGGACTCTCATTAATGTGGCCCCAGGGAAAATATAAACACTCTTTCTGAAATTAAACCTTGAGTTTGCCCACCGCAGTCTTGTTTTCAGCTTCGGCTGCTGGCACTTGAGCCTGCAATTGAGGCCTTGCATCAAATGCCAAACTAAACATTCAGAAACAAGAATGGTAATGACACCCTATTTTGTTCTAAGTCATATTAAAATATAGCAAGCATTAAAAGAGAGAGAAATCACTCATTTGAGATTATTAACTTAAAGGAAACTGATTTTCATAACCTCTCCCACTTGCACTTGTCTTCAAATAATAAACTTTCAGAAGAAAGTTGTCCTTGATGCTTGAAATCAAGCACACTTGCAAACCAATAACATTTATCAAAATTCTGATAGTAACTGGCTAACATTGAGAGGGACAATTTTTACCTACGGGAATTAAAAAATAAGTTTTCTGGTTTTGACACATGATTTTGCAAGTGACAACACAAACGTATCAACAAATTAAAGTCATCAACCTGTAACACAAGTTTTTCAAGAAGTGTCCTTCCTATTTACAGTGATAAGATATACTAATATCAGAACCCTGTTACAGAAACATTTCATACCAGCATTTTTTTAAGTTCTCTCTCTTATTCCCACACACTGCAGTCAAGGTGAGAGTTTGCTGGTCCAGCTATTAGTTTTTCGCCCCCTCTCTCTCTCTCCTGGGACTCTAGCAGTAGTCTTCTGTATTCTCACAATGTAGATGGATTTAAAGGTAAAACGTTAAATACATATTTTGTTCCAGGGAAGGAATTGGGATCTCTTGCCCAAGAAGGGAATGGTCAGCCCTGTCTATCCCACCCTCGGTTTCTGTAATGTCTCATGATGCTTAGGTACTTCCTCTATATGGGAAACCACAGTCTGGATCTATACGGGATGTGTGGAGCGTATTATATAACCACTGCTCCAACACAATTCTCCCAGATGGGAATCTGGGTTGCAAAGTAATCTGACTCAAAGCAGTGATTAAAGATAGCTTATCTACTGTAGAAATGGTAAGTTTGAAGAACATGAAGTTACCAGTATAGCAAGGAGACAGCAGAAAGGGTGTGCTGGGAATTCTAACAGGACTCATTAGGAAATATTCCGCTACAAATGCACAGCGGTCACTTGAAGAATATGAGATTACGATATACTCTAGACTTCTACCCAATATACTGAGTGAATTCCAAGCTGTTTTTTGGTCTTTATTTTGAAAATAATCATTAAATCAGATCAGCAATATGAATGACAAAGTGCAACCAAACAGGTGCCCATTCATGGCCCAGCTTACATCACTGCGTAGAAACCTCACACTTTTATTTGCAGATTTGTTAGATGCTGGTCTGAAAGCATTAGATAAGCAGCAACTGTGCGCTTGTCATGACTTTTCTGAAGCAAGTAATTGGAAAAAGGCAGAGTACTGGATTCTTAATCCTGCTCTAAGCTATAGCTGAAAAGGTTGGCAGCAGACACCTTTTAACCACGCAAGAGTATCAGTACTCAACATGAACCACATCAGCACTCCTCTTGGGACCATAAAGTCAACTATGTATTTTAAAAAATGGCAGATTATAGATGTACAGTCTAGTTACTGTACACTGAAGATATCATCGTAGTTTATGGTAACATTATTTTGTGTTCAACCTACGACATTAGCAGGTATCTCAGAAGCCTTTCACAGCTCAACATTTGACGTTCACATACAGTAATTCCTGAAAGGCAGGTAAAGGGTTTCTTCCACTCATCATCATGCCAGTTATTCGTATAAATATATACTTTATTAGAAATAGTGAATAATTTGGCAAGTTTACTTAAGAATAACAATAATGAAAAAACCTGGATGGGCACAGTTGAGAAGTTTAGGCAATATAAATAAAGAATTAATTTATAATCTAAACAGGATTATCACCCCAAGAATCTGACCTCTAACAGTGCAATTATGGATTTAAAGCTACATTAGGATTCAAGTTCCAACAGGAGATTTTACTGAGTTGCAATGGTTACTGCCAACAGATGCATCACAAAAGTAGACACCATCATGAAGGTATAGAAGCACTGAGAGGAAAGCAAAGGTGCAGTCAGCGAGAGAACCCACGCAGTAAGTTACTTTTAGCAACAGAAGTCAAAGGCATAAACCTAAAACATGTTTATGTTTGACATAACCATGACAATATTTGGCCATTCATATTTGACTTTAGAGACTTCGTATGTTCTTTAGTACATCGCAATCCTTAACAGGCCACACTTTTCTAAACTGACTGATGATTCAGGATACCAACCAACACCACCTTTAGAAAAAAAAAAAAAAGGCCTGATTTTGTTTTGTTAACTCAACATTTAATAAAGTAAAATGTTTCAGTTTCTAAAGTCAGAAACTGAAGTCTCACCTCAAATCTAGTCTAAACACTAAAGACATGGTAAGTTCACTGCACAGAATGTTTACCCTCCTCCATTTCTATGGTTTTTATTGCTCTTAGTTAGCCTGTTTCCTTTACTGCTTTTGTAAAGAAATCCTCTTCCTTCTTGTTTACTCTCCTTTCTGCACCGTTAGACAATTTTATTTACTAGGGAAATTCTGTGTGACAAGCGTAAATAAGACTTTTAGTTCCAGAAACATTACTCTTAATAGAATCACCTGCCCATAATTACTTTACTCAGATTTTAGAGCAGTTATGCGATGTTGACAGTACACATGAAGAATCATTAATAAAAACATGTAAGTGATCCTTGGGTTTAGGTTTAGCTTTGTTGTGTGGGTTGGTTTTTTTTGGTTGGTTGGTTTTGGTTTTTTTATAGAATACTTCAGGGTTTTTTTGAAAATACTAGATGCTTTTCAATACTAGATTCCTCTAGAACTCTAGGTCTTTTAAATTTTCTCTGGTCTACAAGCTATAAAAAAGATTATCTGTGGTGCCAGCAAAGAAGTATTGAACATAAACTACTATTACACTATCTTTTATAAGCATAGGACTCAAATAATAGCCAGGTGATGAGATTTGAGAAGGCAGATAGCTTTGAAGAATATCCAGCCACCCATGTACTTCCGTTTTGAAAGAATACAATAAAGACATTTTCTGTGAACATTGCAAAGAAAATACTTCATATATTAGGAAAAAAATCTACGTAGACAACAAGGCTTATAGCAATTGTAACACAGATTGTCTTCCACAATCTATATTGGTAAAGGTGCTTTTAAGATACATTTTATAGGCTTTATACCTGAACTAAAAAATCAAATCTGTATGAATATATGTAATTACAAAATGTAACACATGCAACTTCAAAAAAAATGAAATGGGATTTTGTACCATAACCAAACCCCAAAAATAGTGCACATGATAGAAGAATACTCAGAAGGCCAAAACAAAGTCTAGTTCTTTTCTTCAGACAAAATAAACATACAAAATACACTCCACAAATCTAGTACATTATTAGAAATAACCCTGATACAGAAGAATGGCCATGCAGAAAATTAGGTGTGTTAATCTGATTTACTCATGGATGTTTCCTGCTGTCCTGGGTATAACTTGATCACTATTTTTCTTCCCTTAAAAAGCACTGAGACGCCAATTCATGTGTGCACAGAATAAAATGCACAATTCCCTTTCCAATGTTAAATCTTGTTGCTTTCCAGAATAATCCCACTGAAACGGGGAAAGTGTATGACTTGCAGTTTAAAGTACAGCCCGAGATGAGCTGACCCTCTATAAATGTGTGTTAATAGGGTAAACTTTCCTATTTTCCAAATATTCCAAGTCTTTTTCAGAAAAGAGCAACAATATTTCCAGTTCTTCTAGTTACACGGTAAATAGCTAAGCTGACTGTCCCAGCACATACCAAGACCCCATAGAGGTAACCTCCCACACATAGAATGGGTGAGGTTGGAAGAGACCTTTAAGATCATCAAGTCCAACCATTAACCTGCCCTGACAAAAAAACACTTCTAAACCATGTCCCTCAGTACCTCATCTACCCTTTCCCTCAACACTTCCAGGGACGGTGAATACATCTCGCTGGCTGGACAAAGCTGCAGAGAAAGCACCTGGGTCAGGGAAGCAGGAAATGGGCCTGAAATTATAGTTTCCAAAAGTAATTGTATTATTACCAAACTAAAGGAATAATTTCTCTATACAAAGCCAGGAGAGAAGCTTGCCAGCTTTTTCTCCACTTTACAGTAAGACAGACATAGCTTATACCAGCTTGCCAGTGATTCTTAAAGATAAATAAAATACTGTTGTTGAAATAGGTTCTTAGTTTCCATAATATGGAAAAATACGATCTATTAAATACTAAACCCAAAAAATATCTCATTTGGATATTTGCGATTCTGAAGTGTGCACTTATATTTTGGTAAATATTAGTCAGAGAAACGCAATGTTTAGTTATGCTTTCTTCTAAAGGTTATGAAGCACAGCTGCACAAATCATATGGGAACACACAGTAGTAACCCGGAATTTCATTACAACAGTTACATCTTTGCTCACAGCTTCTGTCCCTCTAATCGAGTCGGGAGTAAGTTTGTGACAAGTGTCTTTCAGGGAAACATGGGCTGCACAAAAAACAAATCTGTCATTCAAATGATTACTTCAGTCCCAACACGTAAGCTTTCCCCTGTAGGCCAAAATATGCCCTTTAAAGCCCATGAGAGCTGCGGACAATGTAGCAAACAAAATCTGACAGCTTAATATAATTAGTTTTGTTGTCAGAAAACACGCAGTAAATTTTCCTGAAGGAAGATGAATGTCAATGTAAATAGGAAAAATTAAAATTTGTTTGCTGGCTGGTAGTAGTTCAGGAGCAACAAATATAAGAAATGCTTACTCTAAGTATTTATCTCATGAAGTAAATCTTTGTCATTTAGAAAATGTCTTGAAATAACCTATTCAGCACAAGATTTATTTGGTAGAAGACATTCTCTCTCATGGCTTACTTTCCCCTGTGTATGCCAACTACAAGAATCCATTTTTTTCTCTGTACAGCTAATGGTCACATAACCTAAAAAGTACATAAATAATAGGCACAACACTACAGTACTGCATTTTTCTCTGCTATAAACATGCAAACTGTAACATACTGAACGAATGGTTTTTGAAGTACTCAGTAGCAATGAATAGGCAGTAAATTAACTGAACTATGAGATCTATAAACAACTTTCAATTTGTAGCACTGACAATAAAAATACTGGAATTGATCAACAGAATACTTTTGTAGACCTCCGTTCCACAAAAATTCCTAACATTTGTGTGATTTTAAGAGTTAACAATGCCTAGTTTTTACCAAAAGGCAAATGACATTTGCAGATTATGTAGAAGAAATCTGAACACTGTCCAAGTCTGAATAAATATGAAGCAGAGCAAAGAATTTCCTGACCTTTCTAACAACAAATAATTGAAAACAGATCTTAGTTTGAAGTACAGTAGTGAGCAATTAACTGCTTTGATCATTAGAATTTTTATAAGACACCTGGAAATATTTTGGTTTTTACTTTTATTGACCTCAGTTTTACTCAGTTTCTGGAGAGTTTACAAGGAGAGTGTCAACATGAAAAATCACATTTCTGTCTGAAAGTTTCATATCTACTTGTAAATAAGGTGACTAAGAGTGAAATACATTTGTAAAAACAACTCAAAACACTATGCTATTTCTCTCGGTTTGCCTACCTTTCACTTACTGAACGCGAGTGAAGGAACAACAGGAGACTGGAAGGTGACCTGTCTTACTTTCCTCAGTTCAGCATCGCTCAAGAGAGCGGCCAACAATATACGAGCAAAAGTCTTCCATTCCCAGCTCTACATCTCCAGTGATGAGGCAAGTATTTTAGAAGTTGTGACGCCTTAGCTATCCTGAGGTAGCCACTGGCACACAGAGAACAGGTAGGAAGCAAGTATGATGGTCATATTCTTGAATTTAACATACAAGAATGGTAGACATTAGGAGGAACTAAAACTCGGCCTGCACTCTCTGGGTGCCATTCTAGTTTGTATAGATGTCTCCTCTGACAAACAGACATATACTTGCCTAATTCAGTATTTCACTGCAGTTTGAAATTGGTAATATTTAAACTATCTGATGTCCTGAGTTAGGACCTAGAAGAGCAGACTCTTTGACCGCTCTTCAGGGGGAAGAAATCCTTTGACCACATAAATATGCCTTGAGTCCATCTCCTGCTGTCATAATAAAACAATTTTACTGTTGGTTTTTTTTTTTCTTCTCTTTTCTTTCTTCTTCCTAAGGAAAGCTCAATGCAGCACTGTATATTTTCCTCTGAGTAAGGCTGCCTTCTGCGCAACTTCTGCATCTCAGAAAGGAACTATATTTTTTCAGTTGCGGCACTAAGTGTATAATGAAAGTAATTTTGAAAATGGCTCCTGGGAGGTACTTCTCACCCTAACAAAATCCTCATTATTTTCCACCAAAAAAAATGGTGCAACGCATGACAGCTACGTAGCCTGTGGGATCCACAGCATGCGTAGCACGAATCATAGAGAAATAACTAGAGCAAGCTCTACTTGTTGCCGCAGCTGCTGACCGCAAAAGAAGAGAGCAGTGAGGCTGACAACTTGGAATAATACCAAGTGCATTTATTTGTCTAATATTGCTATGGCTCTGTATCTTCCACAGAAAATACACAGAGTATATAGAGAGTAAAATTACTGAATTCATAAGAACATCTATGATTCTGTAACCCTCCCAAACACAGGTTCATAGAGTTGGTCAGAGATGTTATCTTCTTTTTCTAAGTAAATCTCATTTACATTGCCTAACAAGATCTATGTTTCATGAAAAAATGCATTCCAGGGAAATGCAATATCTAAAACAGGCTGCCAAACCGATAAGCTTTTGCCATCATTATTTGTTTTCATTCATAAAAATGTTTACATAAATGCATTACAGTAACATTCAACTCTCCTGGCCTGGATGATGTGCATATTACAAGAAGTTTTTACTTTTAAGTACCAGGTTTTAATTTCGTAATTTCATTTTTAAAAAGTCTTAATGAAGGCCATGTACGCATTACTTCATGACATGAAGCATAATGAATTTATTAAGAGCTTGGTTCTCTAAGATTCCTGAGAAAATTAAAGCAGAAATATTTTGGATTAGAACTTGAGTCATAATTTGATTTTTAGCATCCTACCACTTTCCACAAATCCTTCTTTTTTTTTTTTTTTTCTTTTTCTGGTAGACAGAGAAGAGCTGATTCCATATATGCCAAAATAAGAACTCAAATCGGAAATGTCCGTATTTAGTACTAAGGCAACAAATAGTACATGAACCACAGGTAGGTCCTACAAACGTGGTAGCTGCTGCTACTACACTCGTCCCCTTGAGGAAATGGAAAACAACCAAGAGCCTCCTTTTGTACGTCCCCCTGACATAGCAAACAGCCACTGGATTTGACATTTCTTAGAGACATTACCATGTTTTGTTGTTTGTTTTTTTGTTTTTTTTTTTAAGATACAGTCATGTAAATTATTTTTACTGTCTATTAACTTTGTTTTCATAACAAGAACATAGGAATAGGTTGTATGCAACTTGTCGGTACATGTCAGACCAATGTCCATCCAGTGCAGCATCTATCTTTACCAGAGGCAAATGGCAAGCACCTAGAAAAGAGTGTAACAGAAGTGTGCACTGACACAGCTACTACCACAGCCAGAGCAAAATATGTACGCATTTTAAAAATGCTCTTGATTGGAATCTTCAAAAAAATTATTATTATTTATTATTATTTTAAAATCATTTTGGTACTAAGCATCTACAACGTCTGGTGGCAAGGAGTTCCATATTATGGGAAGAAGTATATCTACCTGCTTGTTTTGCAGGTGACGTCTAACTGTAATTACTAGACCACTTTATATGACGTTATAAATGTCATATTTGAAGTATTGTTAATAGCAAGATTTCATTAATTTATTGTATGTTTGAATGCAAACCTGTGTTTGCATGCAAAGAGAATGAATTGTGTGATCGGAAGATGCGTTTGTATTGACCAAGTTGGAAGGTAGCACTTTTGAGGCTTCCAGTGAAATAAGGTCATAGGAACATCTTGGAACAGATATAATACAGACAAACATTGGTTTAACAGACAAACATTTCTGAATGTTTGTATTTTTCCTTGGGTTTTATAAAGAATACTTTTACAATATGATAGCTAAACAAAAATCATCAACATGATAAAGGAAAATTCTACCATGTCCATAAAGCAAGTAAAAAAAAAAAAGTATAACTTCTATGTCTTCCAACTGCACAAAAGATGAGGTCAAATACAAAGTAGGGAGTAAACCCAAAACATGCTCTTGTGTACTGCTTCGTCCTGAAATATGCAAAAAACAAAATCATATGATGATACATTTTTTAAAGAAGAAATTCCAATAAAATTGAAACGAATGGGAAATATTAACTTGCATCTTTGCATGTATCAAACATCTGTTTCAGAGAAACCCCCTCTTAAGTATTTGAACAATGTCTTTCAATTAAGATGACAAAAAGTTATAAAAGTACTGAGAGTACCACAAATGTAGCAAGAGTTATGAGTTATCAATACAACAATGGTAATTTTGATAGTGTATGTTTAAATTTACCAATGCTTACAAATACTTAAAGGGTGGGTGTCAGGAGGATGGGGCCAGGCTCTTCTCAGTGGTGCCCAGGGACAGGACAAGAGGGAATGGGCACAAACTTGAGCACAGGAAGTTCCACCTAAACATGAGGAGGAACTTCTTTTCCTGGAGGGTGGCAGAGCCCTGGCCCAGGCTGCCCAGGGAGGTGGTGGAGTCTCCGTCTCTGGAGACATCCCAAACCCACCTGGACGCCTTCCTGTGCCCCCTGCTCTGGCAGGGGGTTGGACTAGATTATCTCCAGAGGGCCCTGCCAACCCTATGATTCTATATAAAAATAACTATCAAGCAATAATTGTTTTATTAACACTTTATAAACAAACTGAGATATACCTAGTATTTCCATACTTTACGAAACAGAAGTGGTAGCAATTAATTTTCAACCTGTCTCAAAAATAAATAAATCATATTCTAGTTTCAGGGATTTCTCTTTTTTTTGTACTGCACCTCTCATGTTTGTGTTTATTCTGCTCTGCAGCAGCCATGTTGATTCAAATGATCCAACAGGTATAATGATAAAGTGAATGAGAACTTGAACATATTGAATATTAATTACAACTAAATCAAGTTCCTTTTGCAACCTAGAAAAGGAGGAAATAGATCAAAACATCCAAAACAAAGATATGCTGCAAATTTGTAAGTAATGCTAAGTTCCTTAATATATGGTTAGTATGTTGAAGGCAAGGAAGAGATTAAAAATCATTCACAGTTAACAATGCTAAAATGTAACTTAATGAAATCTACTTGAACCTTCTCTGAAAAGCAGCTTTATCTATTAAGTTGGGGACTGAAATTGTTGAAGGACTAAATGATGGGGACTAAGGAATTGTTGAGGACTGAAATCCACTGAAGGACATGATCTGTTACTTTTTTTGAGATTGGCTTCAGTTACCTTGAATATTTAACACTGTTGCTCTAGTTCAGTGTTTATAAAACTAGCTCTATATGGTTCTGGCAAAACACGGATATTTTAAAGATTAATCATTTGCATTTTAAATCTTAACCACAAACAACTAAACATCAGTCAAAGGTTAAAAAACATAGTCGTAAAACCAAAAAAAAGCGTGAAGCAGTGACCTACAGATAGGACTACCTGACCCCTACTGAAAGTTCCTTTCTTAAACATTAAAGAATTAAAACAGAATAACGATGTATAGCTATGAATAAAAAAAAAAATAGAAGGGCACTTCAGGTGACGCGTGGAGAATAAATTTTAATTTACCTTCAACATAAAAAAGACAGATGTACTCTCACCTCAACCGGACTGCGATGAAACTAAGCATGCGATTGACAGAAACTCAGGGCAACACATCTTCATGCTTCTACTTCTACTTATTTCAACTTTTTTTCTCTGAGACAGTAGATCCAGTAGATCGATATACCCATTCTAATTCGTCAAATTTCTCACCAAAATTTCCTACGAAATTTTTTGGAAACAGGTAATATTGGAACAGAAAATTCTGGGCTAAATTTTTTTTTTTTTTTTCAGTAGTTTTCCTGTGTTTGGAAGCAGGAAGAATATGAATTAGAATCACCTCCTCCTCTTGGCTTAATTAAAAATGAAAAGTTTTATACACTTTATACATTAAAAGTTGTTAGAAAAGATGCCACTAAAGAAATCCATAAAACTATGAGAAATAAAAACTTCTGCAGCAAGATATTATTTCAGATCACCCTGCATCTAATCTATTCCAAACTAGTGTGAAGTCACCCTTTCAGAACCTAGTTCAATTATTTGACACTACTGGAAATAATTATTTTAAAACACAAAATGCACATTAAAAAGTCAACCACAGGAATGGAAAAAAAAATTAAGCACAAAGAGAAAATAGAGCATAAATGTCTTGTACAAAATACAGTATGAACGAATAACCATCAAGAGAAAAAAAAATCCAAGTTATTAAATAACTTTAAATGTCAAACGACCCCATAGTAAAAACCCCAAAACGAATAACTGAAAGAGTAAGAATTCCTGTAAAATAACTAGGAAAATTCAATTCAAGTTCTACATTCCAGGATAAAGCTGACATTGTCGGCATACTTGTATTTCCATTAAAATCAAATGGGACTTTTACTGTTTATTTAAAGGAGTACTTGATAAAAGCTCCCGAAGCAAAAAGGGTCATAAAACTTCACTGATGACTACAGAAAGAATTTCCAAACAATTCCATATGCAAAAATAACGAACAATTACAGTAAGGCCACATCACAGAAGAGAACAAAACCCAGAAGGGCAAAAACCTCTCAACTTTGTGACCACGGTTTAATTGCTCTGTATGGATGCAGAACAAACTAATAGAAAATTATTACTAGAGAATTAGTTTGTGTCCTAAGGCTTTTATAGATATATACAATGGACAGAAATACCAACTATTGGGAAAGTAATAACTGCACTGCTAGGAGTCAGTGATCCTCCACTGAAGAAAGCAGTAAAGAAGCAGAAGTTAGAAGTGGTTGACCTTGTTACCAGAGGACTCGACTACAAAACACTTTGGGCAAAAGGAAAGGCCCACACTGCCAAGGATCACTCTGGCCCCACCAGGATCTCCACCTGAACAATAGATTCAAGAACCGACTGATTCCTAATACAGCTCATGCCATAAATTGGAAAAGGATTACTCTAAGTGCTTCAAAATGACACTTCTATGACCATTCGGGAAAGGAATTACATACAACAGCAAAAGATTGGTTTGATAACCCAAAAAGTCCATTCCAGTCTTTAAACTTTCTATTCCAGAAAATCTAGTTATAAGTAAAAGTATTTTCAGAAGCCAATGTGCAAAATCAGAGGATCTGACACAGAATGAATAGAACCCCCAGAACCATCACTGCGTGCTTTTTAAACAAACCCTGGACTTGTGAAATATCATATTTTAGTCAATAACTACTAAATTGCTGGGGCAATTTTTGTGATGTATGGCTAAGCTATGCATTCTTGCTTCAGTTCTCACTGGTAAAAGACTAATGAGAGACGGTGATAGAAACTTTAAATTCTCTTTTGAATCCTGAGATGCAGTAGGTTAGACAGTTTCAGAACGTGTACTTTATATCTGTCAGAATGAAAACAGTTCGAATTTGACTTAAAAAAAATCAAACTTCATATTTCCTACTGTTCCTCCACTTTCCTATAAGATTTTAAGTTTACCAATCTTCATCAGCAATGTGTAGTTAAAAAAAAAAAAAAAAAAAGTAGACTTACACTGGCAACAGCTTTACCACATATTTTTTTACTGGACTCATTTGGTACTTTCTGATCTTGAGAAACAACTAAATTGGTCTTATTTTGTTTGCTTTTAAATACACAATACTGACAGAAAAACGAAACTTGCTTGCATTTCAGTTGTCCATCTTAAAATGTAATACACCCTCCTGAGAATACATTTAACAATAATTGTAACATACCTACATGTAACATAACTATACAGCAGTGAATTGAGCATGAGACCACTTCTAGCTTTTCTTTGTCTGATACTGAAATAAATTTTATGGCAAAATTGTACAGTTCCTGTCATCTGAAGTAAACAGGATCAATTACAGTGGATAAAATAAAGTATGCAAACATATTTTTGCAGGATCAGGTCTACAAGGATATTTTCCACCGGACAGTCCATTTTGACAACTAGATCAAAAGGTCACAGGTAATCTACTTTTCTTTCCTATTTATTGCAGGGGAATACAACATGAGGTTTTTTGCCCAGCTACTGTACAGACAGCTCATAAGAATTTTAATGATACTGGTACACACAACCAACAGGAAAGAAAACCAAAAAATACACAGAAGCTAATTAAGTATAAATATTAATAATATACCAAATGCCCATCTTTTTCTTTATTCTATATGCAGTTATGATATATAAAGCCTCACAGAGATTATTAAAGGAATGTATAGGCAGTTGGACTAAATGTCACTGTAGGTCCCTTCCAACCAAAATATTCCATTCTATTCTGTTCTACTCTATAATTCTTATGGAAATATTTACTTCCCAGTATGTTTTACTGCTGCAATGCTATTGGATCCATACACCACTTCACCTGCCAGAAACACAAAATGTTGCTTGACTACCTAGCTAAAATATTTTTTAAAAAATCATCCCCACTAATTAGTTGTTGGCACTGAAGATCTCAACTATTTTATCTGAAAATCCTGAATAGACCAAAATTCACTGAATTCAATCTTTTTACACTTTCTGAATTATTAAAAATTTGTTTTTATTAAGTTGCTTTTCTTGCCTTCTATCCTCAAATTAATTAAATATAATCATCTCAGCCAGGCATATAAAACACAAATATCTTTCAAGAATTCTCTTCATAGAGCAGCAGATACTAAACTCAACTGCATAAAAAGAAAAATCTGTGGCTCCACACAGTGAATACAAAGAAAAAGCCAAAACATGACCTTTAGGAAGGCTTTCATTACTTCAAAATAAGATTAAGCAGCAGGGCAGATTAATATAATGCAATACTGACTTTATTTTATTCAGATACTACCCCCTTCCTGCTATTTTACATTTTATTTTCAAGCTCATATCCTGTTCAGAAATTAACCGTTACTCCTGTAAATCAGACAGCTTGTCTTCTCTCAGAGCAATGGATTCTGAAAATTTACCTTTAGTACCTTATAAAAATTCCTGTCGTCCACTCTACAGTTGCTAGGACTGATGCATCTAGTACAGGCTGCACCTTGATTTCTTCACATCTTGGATCAGTGAAAGGAGCCAGAGTGTGAGCAAACGACTTGGGCAAAGGTGTTGTCCAAACATTCCTTACACAGGAAGGTAACATACTTCTCCTGTTCTTCCATTCACATATTTGGAATACTTTTAACATACAAAATTTCAGTCAATCTTGGAATTACATTGCACACAGGAGCAAACAACAAATGTGAAAGTTCCTCAGAACTGCTTACAAAACTTGCACTTTGGGTCAAAGCTTTATTTCTATTCGCTTGATTCACAGCTCGCAAGCTGAAGCAGAGCATTCAGTGAAGGGGCGAAAACCCCACATGAAATTCAGTCAAACTGGGGCAGGGATTGGCCTAAACCTGTCTTTATATCCCTGGGAAAGCATCATTAAACCATTAATCGAATCTTTAACCCAAAATATTACAAAATCAACACAGTTCTACAGATCGGTGGTAGGGGGACTGCTTCGCCTCTGTCTCACAGTCCAGGGATCGCAGTTTGGGAATTGTAATACCAGGCCATAGCTTACATGCCATTAGACTCTACTTCTTGCCCTGATCCCCAGGTAACAAATACAAATATGAATGTATACACACACATACATGTAAGAGCCCACATACAGACAAGCAAATGCATACTACCACATCAGCATGATGTATTAGCAAAACAAAACCGTTAACCCTTAAAAAACTCCGGAGCTAAAAACGCGGAACCCCTTCATGTACACTCAGTAGAAGAACAAACACTAGAATTTTTAACGAATTAATGCAAAGAGCTGGTAAATGCTTCCCAGTCCAATGGGACTGGGACAGGCACAGTGAGCCTCAGTGGCTGGCCTGTCTCTTCTGTTGTACCCTGAGCACTTCATGTGCTCAGGTCTGTCATGGTACTGCACGTTTTCAGAGCAGACAGATGACCGAAGAACACAATGCAAGGCCAGAAGTTATAGGATTATGAACATCAGCCAACAACAGACAGTACCGACAAATGAGTTCATGCGTCCTGAGCTTACATCAAAACAGACAGACCTGGGATACTCATGGACAAGTGCTTCCTTACTCTTAACTCACGCTAAGCAAACTGAAAGATTTTGCTTCCCTCTACATCCATGTCTCATGGATACAGGTGGCACCCATTACTGTGCTGTATCCATGCACTGGACACAAACCAAGAATAAATCCTATTTTTATGACAAAAGTGAAAGTAGTGGATTGCCATTTAATCGTACTTCAGTGCCTATCTCCTTTTTACCTGCCTGCTACAATTCACCTCTCTCATTTCCCACCCACTAGCAGGAAGGTTTTCACATAAGTATCAGCCTTTCTGATACTCACATGCAAACAAGGATGTATTAATACTATGTGGGCAAATACACATTCAGGCAATCAATAAAGATAATTTTCTGGACATAATGTGGATGTACCTTTGCTGGAGAAAGCAAGTCTGGCTAAGAGTTGTAGCAAGTGTATTCAAATTTGACTCAGAAAAGTTCTTCAAGGTGTTAGGAATGTTTCTATAATCCTCTACAAGTTTGATAGCTACAGGCGTCTTTGAACAGATACGAGAGTCTTATTCTATTTCGGTCCTGAAGCTTGCTTCAGAATGGTGGTTGTTATGAAATAATTATGAAATAATAGTCAAATTCCTGACTGAAATTTCCTTCACATTTTAGCTATCCAAATTCTTAAGATGCTATCTGTGGCAACATAAAAACAAAATGATAATCTAGTATAAATTTTAATTTAATACAGCACAGAGAAAATAAAACTAATATTACAGTGCAGTGTGGGTATCTATCTTTAAAAAATTGGGATTATATTTGGAGCATGAAAAAGGCATAACTGCAATGTATTGCCCATCTTTTATTTATTATGTGAAAATATATGTTGCCATCACAGTTTCTTTTTATTTGTTGTTTTAGCTTGTAGTGGCCTTTAATCAAAGGTGAAGAATTGCCAACAAATTCTCCACTAGGTTTAGCAACTTTGTTTGGCTTGAACACAGAGCAAGTTACATTTGTTCTTGTCTTATGTTTGGCATTTTAGCATGATGATATTGTTGCATTACTTTCCATTTCCTCCTCTTAATTTTATTCTTACTAACCACTCATTTTTACCATTAAAAAAATGCGTTGAACTATGCTTGTTTGTGCTTAAGAAAATATGAACAAAGAGACTGTAAATCACTTTTTATTTGACCGATACTGAATGTGACTCATTTGTAGGTAACAATGTCAAAACGTGTAAAACTTCTAGTTTAACTCTGAGCTACTTATCTGTGAAAGGCTTTGAAATATGATGGATCTATAAATACTCTAGGAATGTAAAAAATTATGCTTATGACATTAAATTATTTTGATAATAACTTTATCAAAGGCAGGAAATTTAGTTTCCTCAGCTCTAAAGAATTTCCATTGAAAGATGACTGATCAGGAGAGAAAAGGGTTGAAAAGTGCTGTGCAAGGACAAAGGAACATCAATTATTTGCTTTTTAATAAGTAACTTTCTACTAAATCAAATAATTCCATGCATATGTACTATGGTAAGTGGTGTTAAATCGTCCATAGGTTTCTGACAAGCTGTATTCTTGGCTGGTAAGTCTCTGAACACCTAAATCATATAGCGTCTTGTCTCTCAAAAGTAACCACCATTTTAGCACTAGCATAGCTAGAATATCACTGAAGTCAGTTTTGGAACTGCAACAGGAGATTTCTGTGGTATATTTTCAATGTATACGTTATGTTGACACAACTGCCTTCTACAAACTATTATCAGATCAATCTATTTTTAAAAATACTTATTTACAATCAATTCTTTTTAACACAAAATGAATGTTTAGTATATAGTAGAGTATAATGCTGGACTACATTTATAATGTACTGTAAAACTTGTGGGATTGCCAGATACAACTTTTATAAACTGTTACAGAAATTCTGAGAATCCAAGCACAAATACAACTGTAAATGCTCATTAATATTTTTAAGTATCTGTAGCAAATACAAAACTGGCTAAATATGCAATTGATTTTCTTCAACTGATATAACAATTATTATACTTTTACTAAGAGAAAGCTTTAATGCAATAAATGACTAAGTGAGTTACAAGCTACTTTGAAAACTGGTAGATTCTACATTTACCATGAGGGACAAAATGTACTTTGTACTATTAGAAAATAAGCTGGATAAGAGTCTGTTTATGAGTCTTTTCCTGAAGCACTTTAACCAAGTACTAATACTGTTGTGCCCACATCCCGTGGTTTGAAGGATTTTGCGAATTTATTTTCAAAACAATGACGAAACATATATGGTGTACACTACCTTTGCAAGTGTGTAACTGGGACTCCTCCCATCACGCAAAGAAAAAAAATCTCATCGCTGAACCTCAGCCAGGAAAGTGAGGTGTTGTTGTTGAGTTCTTTCTAGGATTTCTTTCCATAAGCTGATACTTTTTAGTATAGTTCATAAAGTATATCTATTACTCTAACAGGTGTCTGGGCTTTGACCAAGATCCATTTACTCTGACTCCTATGTAACCATATAAAAGCCATTATGCCAAATGATTTGGAGCTAAAAACATCTTCCAACCCTCAGCTTAAATACAGACAAATTTATAAATCATATGTCAGAAAAATAATAGCTGTCCTCACATGTTTGGTTTCTTTTTTAAATGAATGGAAATACGTGTCAATTGATCAATAAGGGAAAAAAGTTGACTGAAATACTTTGATACTTGAGCTCTATGGAATAAATGGAAATGATGTTCCTAGTAGGTAAACTAAAGAGGATTTTGTTTCTTTGAACACGGTATTTTCATTGGGTTTTGTAAAAAACAAAAAAAGCAAAACAATTTCATTTGTTTTTTTTTTTATTTGTGAAAACAGGCTAACAGTAACCAGACAACGTAATAACAGTAATGACGTTCAATTGTGTGTCGGTGGAAAGAAAATGGAAGAAAGTCTCCATTCCTGACGCAAATCTAGATCTGAGAGATTAAGGACAGCTGAATTGCTACTGAAGTGCCTGCAGAAAATTACTGGCAATTCAAAATGATGTGATCTAGCTGTCAACAGTGAGGAGTCTGCATTACCCAGAATACATGGTCTGGACTACTTGCCCTATTGACCATTTTGTTTATGGTATTTTAAAACAATAGACCTATTTTCACTTTCCCCACAGCTTACCCTTTGTAAATGACAAACTTCAGATATAAGCAAGCTCAAACTTCCTTATGCATCATGTTTCCCCCAGACATCTGTTTAAATGTTTGCCAGTACGACCCATACTGCTAAATGCAAACTTCTCCACGCACAGCATAATGGATGAGAACTCACCCAACTCATCCAACACTAATCTTAACTTTTGAAGTTAAATCCTATTTCCCATAATACTATTCATCCCATAAAAGCAGGAAATAGAAGAGGTCAAACACATTCTTTCTACTTCTTTCTCAGGACATTACCAATTAGATTCCAGCTTAGTTCTTTTGGAGATAGCTGAAATAAATTAATTTGATCTCGGTCTGCTACCGTCATAATAGACAGGATTTTTTAAATTATTTTTTTGCTTTTATTTTCATAAAGAACCAATAAGGGGAGAGTTGTTTTAATTTTTTTTCCCTCCTACCACAAGCTAACTAAACTGTCTTTTAAGTTGCATTTTACTGTTTACATCCAGCATTAAACTGCAAGGATATAGCATTAACAGAACGTCTGAAACCAAGTTTCAGAACATTACAACACTTCATAACAAGACTGGTGCACTGCCTATAAATCATGCTCAAAAGAATACCAATACATTTTCAGTCTGTCATATAATATGGGTTGAGAAGAAAAGTTAATAACCTTTGTGTGCATGCTAACTGCACAGTAAAGTTAATTTATAAGCATAAAATAGCATCTGTCATTGATAATGAAATGCTTTCAATGAACTGAACTCAGATCACAATCTGAATTTGACAGACTGCATTTATGCCCCATCTTTAACATACTGTAATAAGAAATACTGTAAATTTGAACCAATGTATTCTTTTCTGCTTTTAGGCTTGTGATGAACTTATAATTCTATAAATACACAGGAAGAAGTATATCACAGTAACAAATTGTTTGAAAAAAAGACTGAAAAATCTGAAGACATAGGTCCTGATTCTGTATTCTTGTGCATTTAGACCGGTTTCAGGATCGATAAACTTCACCGATTTCTCGCTGCATGTAGTGAAACCCATTAACCACTGGTAACTCACCCGTTTCTGCTCTTTAATATATTCCATCAGTTCCTCTCTTGTCCTTTTCACTGCTTCTTCGATTGCCTTTTCATTTCGTTTTTGCTCCTCCATTAATGCTTCCTTGACAATTTCCTTTTAAAAAAAAGGAAAACCTGTAAGCGTAAATATTAAAAGCAGTTCCAAATGTAATACAGGTCATCCCTTTCTTTCCTCCTAAAATTTTATCATGACCACGCTCCTTTCTCAATGATAATTATCCTAAATGTATGCAATACCTTTGCAAAAATTTATAAATTCAGTACTTTAATAACTAAAGCGTCTAAAGAGGAGTGAAATCATCCCCTTAAAGCTGTATTAATAGATACATAATGTTCCCTGAGAGCAGAAGAAAAGGAAGAAATACAAGTATTACATTCCAACAGAAGCAGGGATGTACTAGTTGCTATGAATAGAATGTAATAGAATGGAATGGAGTAAAATAGTTCCAGTTGGAATGGTTAGAGTTGGAAGGGACCTTAAAGATCACCTTGTTCCACCCCCCTGCCCTGGGCAGGGACACCTCCCACCAGACCAGGCTGCTCAAAGCCCCATCCAGCCTGGCCTCGAACACTTCCAGGGATGGGGCAGACACAGCTTCTCTGGGCAACATGTTCCAGTGTCTCACCACCCTCACAGTGAATTTCTTCCTAGTTTCTAATCTAAATCTCCCCTCTTTCAGTTTAAAGCTGTTACCCCTTGTCCTATCACTCCACTCCCTGATAAAGAGTCTTTCCTCATCTTTCCTGTAGGCCCCCTTTAGGTACTGCAAGGTTGCTCTAAGGTCTCTCTGGAGCCTTCTCTTCTCCAGGCTGAACAACCCTAACTCTCTCAGCCTGTCCTCATAGCAGAGGTGCTCCAGGCCTCTGACCATCTTCATGGCCCTCCTCTGGACCTGTTCCAACAGGTCCGTGTCCTTTTTAAGTTGGGGACTCCAGAGCTGGACACAGTACTCCAGGTAAGGTCTCACAAGAGTGAAGTAGAGGGGCAGAATCACCTCCCTCGACCTGCTGGCCACGCTTCTTTTGATCCAGCCCAGGATGCGGTTGGCTTTCTGGGCTGGCATCACACATTGCCAGCTCCTGTTGAGCTTCTCATCCAACAACACCCCCAAGTCCTCCTCCTCAGGGCTGCTGTCAGTCCATTCTCCGCGCAACCCATATTTGTGCTTGGGATTGCTGTGACCCAGGTGCAGGACCTTGCACTTGGCCTGGTTGAACCTCATGAGGTTCACACGGGCCCACTTCTCAAGCCTGTCCAGGTCCCTCTGGATGGCATCCCTTCAGTCCAGTGTGTCGATCACGCCACACAGCTTGGTGTCATCGGCAAACTTGCTGAGGGTGCACTCAATCCCACTGTCCATGTTGCCAGCAAAGATGTTAAACAGCACTGGTCCCAATAATGACCCCTAAAACTTAATTGCCAGCATCCCAAAGCCACTCATGCAATAACATTATTTAGCCAAGTGGTTTGTTTCCAAAATTCAGGAAAATGAAGTCACAAACCTGGAGGTATTTAAAAGACTCGCAGATGTGGTGCTTCGGGACGTGGTTTAGTAGTGGACATGGCAGCGCTAGGTTAACAGTTGGACTCTGGGATCTTAAAGGTCTTTTTAAACCTAAACAATTCTATGATTCATCTATCACATTCTAGTTAACCAAAAGAAGTACTGATGGATCTTCCAAATAAATAAACAATTATTACTTCATAATACTAAATTAATATAGGGTACATAATGAAACAAAAACTGAAATCTCAGTCTTTCAGTTACATATTGACTACAGTTATCATCTGAAAATGATCTCAACAGTCACAGTCTGCCATGACAACAGTGATTCACCAGATAGATCACATAGCCATCAGACTGGACAATCTCATATGACTGTAGATCTGTCCTTTAGAAGTCTTCATCCCAACATTTGTATTTACCAGACTCCTGGTAATAGCCCAGAACACTTCTTATTCTTGGCAATCAAACTTCACCAACCATACTCTAAGAGTAATCATATGCTTCCATTTGTCTGTGATTTGAATGTCTGTTTCTCAACTGAGTTTAAACATTACTCTGCTTGTTAAATTCAGGAGACGTGAAATAGTACAAGAAAACACACAGCTTTCTTCCCAGGCTTATGTCTTAAAAACCAGACAGTACCACCACTAACATTACTGAACTGGCTGATTTAGTTTGCTCTGGCCCTTACTTGCAGCTCACAATGGGCAAACACAGAACGCCGTGTAACAATGACAGACCACTCAAGACTATCAAAAGACAGCTTTGCTGCGCTATTAACCATGAACTGGGAAGAAAACTCTTTTATCCTTTCCATCCAGTCTTCAGAAGGCTTCAAAGAGCAAACATCATCTGACACCCAGTCCTCTAGCCAACTCAGACATGTATTTTTCCCCTGTCCTTCAAATTAATCAGTGATATCAGTTTTTCCTTCTGTGAAATAATCTTTGTTCCTCCTGCTATATGACCTTTCACAAAGTGCTCTTCTCTAAGTTCTCAAAGTCACTGTCTGTCTTTGCTCTATTTTTGTCAGTCATTACAGGAAATTATCAACTGATACCAAGATTATTTAAATTCGATATTACCTATTACCACTGTTTAACAAAGTCTTCGCTGCATGTACATCAGGTGCTTTTCCTTCACCTCTTTCTTTTCTCTAATACCTTTAGATTTTATTCTAATTTAAATTTTGGTTGCAAAGGTAAAAATTGGCCCTTTTTTGATCTTTAGCTAAGAAAGGTACAGCACTATTTGAAGCTCTTAGTGTTACTGTAATAGATTCAAGAAAACGGGAAAACTCAGTTTCCCACAAGAAGCTGACAAAGAGCTCCACAAATTGCACTTGAGGTGCAACTCTTTCCCCCCTTCTCCCTTTTTTTTTTTCTAAATATCTGATCAGAGGCTGGAGCACTACATTATAGTCACAAAGTTAGCTTCTTTTGCAGGACTTTAAATATGTGTGCTTGGCACCAGTTATAAGATTAGAATACTAAATAAAAAAAATAAGTCATTCAAGCACTCAACTGACAAATCATATTCAACCATACATTAGGAATCACAATCATGTAACCATAATATATCTATCTGCTGGAAGACAGAAAGAAGAAACCAGTGTACTGTATATACCAGAGAACTCCAGTCACTATTTAAAAAAAACCCAAAAACAAACAACAAGACAGAAAACACAGCCATATGATGATTTGCAATTTTATAGGAAAATTCTTTTGTTTCCACACGAGGATCAGGTGGCAGTACTAAATTTTATCTAGGAAATGCAACCACAGACTGCAATGTTAGTGGTTTCTCAGAAAATAGTAACCCTCAAATTATAACGTCTGTGGTTATAAACTACTACAAACTACTTCTGAAGTCAGACATAGTTGAAGTCTGCATGCAGTGGCCTACTCATCTTCCAGACTTTGCAAGCATATTAAAAATACACTGATCTAATGGCAGGAATTCTTTTCCATGCAATGCTATTAAGTTGTGTCCTTCCTCACACAATCAAGATTATAAAACTTCTTTTTTTTCCCTCATGAAAATTGTTTTCTGTATCCTTACAGAATCACTGTGGTCTCCATAAACACTGGCCACACTAATATTTCTGCGAAAAGGTGGAAAACCAAGAAGAAACTGAAAATATTGGTTGGCTATCCTTCTTGAGAGAAATGTAAGCAAACACTCCCCCTGAAAGTTGAAAAATACAGTAAAGACAACAGAAATTGGAGACCATCCTTTGAAGAGCAAGTTCTTCTCCACGACATTACAGGATACTATATTACCAATAGCCTATTCGGGTAGGAATCATGACACTGAGGAAAAAAAACCCCAGCGACTTCTTGTATGAATCCACAAGATATTGAATATGAACAACAAAGTTACGACAGTCCAAACCTGTTGCCGAAAAAATATCTTTTTTTTCTTCCAAAGATTAACAGTCTCCCACCCAATCAAAATCCTACAAAGTCTAACACAATTTTTCCTGGAATTGCAATACCCAATATGCCATTTTGCTGGGAACTTCAGAAACCCAGAACATATGGACTATTTCAAACCCTGCCTTCCCTTTAGGATTCTGTAATCTATGTGTAAGTTGAAACAAATAAGAAATGGCCAAAGAAAGACTGACAAACTGATGCTATTTTGTATTCCCTTAACTGGCAACACACTCAATGCTTTCTCTATCATAGATGAGAAGTTTTGAGGATGTATTTTAGGAAATGAAGTTAATATTATATATCACGTGGAAATCCTCCCAAGTACAAAAACATGATAAAAAAAGGGAAAGTGATGCCAATATCATGAACGTTTTATAGGTAAAAGTTGTTCTAGTAACAAATACTATAAATAGAGGGTAAAGGGCTGGAAAACGATTGCTATGGCAGTATTCTGAAAGAAGAAACTATAACTATTAGGACAGTTAAAAAAGATGCATTAACAAAAAATACCAGAAAAGTGAGAGCTTAGATGAAGAGTGTACCTATGTTGTTAGATAGGATATGTCACCTCTTATGGATATGATGCCTAAATAATAGAACCATGGAATGGTTAGAGTTGGAAGGGACCTTAGCGATCATCTAGTTCCAATCCCCCTGCCCTGGGCAGGGACACCTCCCACTAGACCAGCAACATGTAAACAATTATATTTACAATTAGATCTGAAACCACGATACAGTCGAGAGTAACAAGCAGCACGGTTGGTCCTGAAGGCACCAGAAAGTACGTGGAGAGCTGGAAAAAAGAAAGGAAAGATTAAGAGGCCTATTGAACTATATATGTATTCATAAAGTGATTTCAAAGATATTTATCTGTGTTTTTAGTATAGACGGAAATAGCGCTCATAGTGGGCACAGAGGAAAAAGCAAGTTAGGCTTCCAAATTCAATACGAGCCAAGAGGAAATGTTACACAGAAAGCACAAAGCAACTACTTAAACCTCGGGAGGCAATAGTTCCCAATCCTGCTAAAGCAGCATATCAAGGAGTATCACAGAAAACTACTGCCAAGCAGCTCCCAAGTGGTATCTTGCCTCTCCACAACATGGGTGGTTCCCAAACCAGCCTATCTCCTACTTTGCCAAAATTACCAGATCCCCTGTTATATCACCCAGAAAAAAAGATGCACGTTCTGCAAGTTACAAGAGGCACAGATTACTGGAAAACAGCTCTGTCTTAAAAACAGTATGATGATTTCATAACAAAGTTTTAGGGAATACCATGAACCGCATCCCTTAAAGTGTTAGAAGAAGAAACAGATTTTTGCATCATCATCATGGGAACAACAGTTGAATGAATGTTTACAAATAAGCAGTTCAGGAGAGAGTGTATGTATGAAAGAGGTGAACAGACAGGATAGAAAGAGATTACAGATCAACTGAGAGAAGTTCTGCCAGAACAACCCTGAAAACTACCCTATACAACAAATGAAGAAGAAAAAGACAGATAATGTGAGATTAACTCACAGACTTGAAAATTAGGAAAGAGGCAGGCGCTTGCACTCGCTGTTCTCTGATTTTTTAAGGTAAGGAAACCATGGTGCCAATAAACAAAATCCCACAGTTTTGACACCTAAAAAGATATGTCAGGGAATCTATCTGCAAAAGTAGCCTTACTGGGCAGTAAAAAGCTAAGACAAATATATAATCACCGTATATTTTCTTTTTTCCTCATATTATCATCTAAAATATTCATTATACACTTACTGATTTGAAACATGAGAAAAAAAGATGTGTTTTTTACAGATTATAGGGGCAAGAAAGGGCCATTCTACAGCTAATAAAACTGCCTGAAAGCTAGAGTGGGAAAGAACTTTTTAGACAAACTTTTTTATTTATTAGTTCTTTCTATCTTCTCAAATACAGAGCAACGAGGAAAAATATTTAGAAAAATATTGTTAAATTTGTTGAAAATTAAGTTAAGCAATAGTAGAAAAGAAAAAAAAGCCACTTCTTTAAGTATACAGCCAACGCCTTCATGCTTTAACTTACATATCTTTTGTTCGCTTACATATGACTGTGTGTGGAAATCCTTAAGACATTCAATAAAAAAAAATCAATTCAGGCTTGCCAAAACTTTCAACAGAAGCACCCCCTCCATCAGATGAGCATGAATAGCAAAAAATTTTTAATAATGTAGCAGTTAAGTAGCCATTCATTTTTTATGATTAAGCACCATGTGTTCTAGACATTTTGGTTTTACCTTCTAAGCAATGGCGAATACTGGTATTCATAAACTCATGGAAAAAACATTAAACACACTTTAAAGCCCATACAGTACAAAAGAATCACATTTTTTTCAACTCTTTAGATGCTTGCCAGTAAAATTGAATTAATAGATTCCAAGATAAAAAACTACAAATTTATTGTTCTGCAAAGAACAGCACAACATGAACCCTCAGGAGCGTGAACATATTCATTTGTCTTGAATACTCAAAGATTTACTTGGCAAAGACTGTTGGGAAGTTCACTTTTTTTTTTTTTCATAAGCCTTTTAGTTAACTTGTCCTGCAAAAACATTTTTCCTTTGCATATATCAGTTATGGCTTGGCTGAATGAAACACTGCAGCTTCAGTTTTCCTGAAATACTTTCCCATTGGTAAGATCATTTTGCCTTAATGCTTTTGCTCATGTCCAAGAGGAAGCAGAGTTCATGTTAGTTCTTTCAATAAATTAAAGGCTTTTTTAAAATTATTGTTATTATTTGCAGCCTTCAGAACACTGGAGTCTCTAACGTATCTGCTGTGTGGATAATGGCAATGATGGACTCAGGCTCTTTTTCCTTTGAGGATTCGGGTGAACTACAGTAGATTATAGACAGTATTTTAAATTTAAGCCTCCAGGAAATGACAAAGGTTACTCTTTACTTCAAGTCCTTTAGGAGAGTTATTCATTTCAAGCTATGACATGGACCTAAATTTCTAGGGTTCACCCTGCAGCTGCCAGCTTTCATTTTACTTTTAAGGAATTTTCTTTAAAACAAAAATTGCGGTGCATAAATTCTCTTTAGCTTCTTTTGCTACTTTTCTCCTCTTCCCACCCTCCCATGATTTCACCTCATGTAATTTATGTAATTGAGTATTTAGCTTTGTCAGTTGATAACAACCACCGTGTAGAAAGCTCTGTGCACAGCAGCATTATAGCTGTGGTAGCTACTGCTCTGGCTACTCTGCATTGCCCACTATTTATAACTACAATATTATCATTCTTCTATTTTATCCAAAATTGTATTGGTCTCGTCATCCTATATCCTCAAAAAATTTTTGGATTTTATTTTTTTCAAAGAGTAAAAATAGGCGGAAAGATGACAATGGAGCGCACTGTCCACATATTTTCACTGAAGTTTATAGTTGTATTCCAGGAGCTTCATTGCAATTTTGAATTCTGGGGAAAAGGCTTCTGCTTCAGTCAACTTACCTGTCATCTTTCTCCTTATCTAGAAGGCAGCAACACTGTTATTCAAATAAGTATTCTAGAAAAAATACTCTAGTGGAAGAATTTCACTAAGCACTCCTCTCAACACCGACAGCTACCAGTCACATTAAGCTCTACTTGCAGGGAAGTTGCCACTGTAGAAAATGCCATACAGGGTATCAAAAAGAGAAAAAAATAAATACTGGAGACATGCCAAGCTACATCTAGCCTGCTGAATATATGAGTTCCTCATCTATAATGACTTTTCAATGTGTTGTAAAAGGATCGTGAGGTTACTGTGCAAAAGAACATTATCTTTAATCAAAAGACTACTCACTCCTTTCAAGGAGAGCTTATTCTCCCTGATTTAAAATGCAAGCCCGACGTCCCCAAAACTAAGAATCCTCTTCTGAACAAAAAAAACCCCAAATATCATTTTCATAAAAGCACTAAGCACGTGGATAACACATGTATAAAACCTGAAGATGCTGCCAGTCTCAACCAAAAGAAAAGTCTTTTGGACTTCTAATACCTTACAGCCTCGAGACACTGCTCTAGAAGAACCACTTCCTTGGTGCTGTAATAGGTCTCACTTACCCCTTCAGTATTATAAGGCTTCAAAGAATAATATCTTTCACTTAATTAAAAATTCCACGTCTCTAAGTAAAGACTCCACACCACTGGAACAGTCAAAGCTTTCATGAAAACAAATGCAGTGCACGTGTTACTTTAATCTTTTAATTTCTTTTTAAAAAAGGAGAAGGTGGTACATCAAGGTTGCTCCATCAAGTCGAAACATTAATTCAGTATGTCTTAGTTCATACTTCACTGTATGTTTTTCTTTGCTGTTTCATATTTGGTAACAAAATATTTGATATTAATCATGAGGTATTTACTAAACTGTCCCCAAGTCCCCAGATTTTCCTCTGGCAATTTTAAATGAATAAAATAAATCTTACATGGAAGTAGCATCTCCTTATCTGCAAGCTCAACATCTAACTGAGGACAAAATCTTTGTTAGGAAAAACTTTTGTCAAGCGTGAATATCTAACAAGTAGAAGCAATCCGCATAAAGCTTCCAGATTTGCATGCTCTCCTTCCTGGCCACTCCGCAACAACAACAACAAAATTCTGAAAAAATACCCGTATCATCCCTGCACAGTAAACATTCATCCTTTCTTCTTTTAAACAAATCATTTAGAAGATGAAGGGAAGTCTCACCACCTGATTCAGCAGAACTGTGATCTTCAAAGCTTTTCTGCTCTTATGTGAAAATTATCTGACCGAAGAAACATCAACTAGCATACCCTAAGGTTTTTTACAATTGTTTTCTCCTATATAAGCAAGTTCTACGAGGTTCTTCTAGTGAATATGTTTAAAAAGTGGTAAAAAAAAATAACATTTTTTATTTTTTAAAGAAAATTAGTGGATAGTAAATTCCTCCTTTAAAACAAAGAATCAAAACTCCTAAAATATTTTCTGGTCTAGAAGGCAAAGGAGAAGACAACAAAATTGTACCATTATGACACAGAACTTTATTTTTCCTCATTTCTGTCATTGAAACATTTTACAGATACACAGTGGTGCCACAGTTTTTAAAATATATCTTTACCATTTAGTTCATCAACTTTTGTCCCTTTCCTCAATGGCTTCTCTAGTTTTACTTTCCAATTTTTCACATTGATGTGCATCTTCTCTATTCTTAACTTACAGCCATTTAGCAGAAATTCCTTTGAGGATGGATATTAGGAAAAGTTTCTTCACAGAATGGCTTATCAAACATTGGAACGGGCTGCCCAGAAAGCGGTTGGGTCACCATCCCTGGAGGTATTTAAAAGATCGCTAGACGTGGTGGTGCTCAGGGACATGGTTTAGTGGTGGACTTAGCAGTTTTAGGTTAATGGTTGGACTCGATCTTAAAGGTCCTTTTCAACCTAGACGATTCTAGGATTCTGTGAATTATTCTCACCTTGAATTTAGCTTTGAAGCCAGCTACTTATCTTTTTATTATAAAGAAGAGCTTGAATGTCTGAAGGTTTATTGGTATAGTAAAATTGAAAACTGACATCTTACCACTTGATACCTTTACATTCAAAAGAAGTAAACAACCTATATACAAAGTAAAATCATTCTATTTACACTAGAAATGTAAGCAACACAGCATATAATAATAGCTTAGCATCAAAAAACCAACTTTCTGTGCAATTGATTAAGTATGAGGTTCATAATTGTGTTTAAGGCTGAAAAGGGAAATAACGTTTGTTTCCAAATAATTGATTTCTAAACTTCCATGATATGCTATTTTACTTCAAATTCTAAAGGGTTTTTTTTGTTGGTTTTTTTTTGCTACTCAGGACATAAAAAATACAGTAATATCAAATTCCAACACCTGGATGAAATATATCTTGTTTAAAATTCTTCAGACGATAACATTCAAGTATGCCACCAAGAAATCAGTGAACTTACAAAGTTCCCCAAAAATACTTTCAGCACCAGAGACCACAAAATTCAACTTTTGGAAGAGTAATTTAACTGCTACTATAACACATTTAATTTGTAATTCCTACAACTGTTAAAAGCAATGTTGGGAATGCCCCTCTCAATTCATCTTAAGAGATGCACAATCATCCTTTAGAAGCACCTCTCTAAAAAGTAACTCCGGCTCACTACAGGTTTAGGTTTCTGATTTTCATAACCAACTATTTTTTACCAATTCTATTTTTTGTCTTAGAAAAATATCTTTTTACTAAGAAAGACAATGGAATTCCAGCATAATAAGGAACAAATGTAACAGCTTTTCTCTTCCATAGGTATAAAAAAAGAGTCACCTACACTGTCTACAACATAAATGCCAATATCTGAGCTAGTCATCTTGGACTCCTTTTGAAGTCAGCAGATAAAACCAGGCACATATAGGGCATGATTCATGTCATTTCAATATCTGTACCTGAAAAGGTCACAGGAATTTTGTTCTGAATGTGCCAACTTCTCTCCGTACACATATTCTATATGAAGATAAACTAACAAGATCGCTGTGCATTGCAAGTATCCACTAGGTACAGTGATGAACAACAGACGTCATAAGAAAATGTACCACCACATTAGGAAGACATTCAAAAGAAAAAAATAAAATACACAAAGAAGGTCCATGGAAGGGTAAAATATACTCACTTGATTATGCTTTCTTTGCTCTTCCATGGCTTCCCAAACAGCCTGGGCAATCTTCTCTTTATGCCTGTCTCGTTCTGCTTCCCACATTTTTCTTTCTTCTGCATGAATCTTCTCCATATTTCTCCTCTCCTCCTCTACTGCTTTCAGTACAGCCTCCTGCACTACTTCTCTTTCAACCTTTGAAACAAAGCAAGCACAGATAAATGACCAAAATGCCCAAAATGGGTGCCTAATTCATACATATTGCTTCTTCTAATGAGATCTAAGAGCTGACAAAATATGGGATATGAATATTTTCACTTCTGAACTGTGAGCTTAAATTTATCTTTTGGTGCAACTAAGCAGGTATTACCACTGGGCAATGACTCTGTAGTTACAGAAAGAAAAAGGAAGTTACAAGCAAGGATCATACACTGTGTTTTAAGTAGGTGGAAATTTATCTCAACTAGTTTGCTCAATGCCAATAAAACAAAAATGCAGCAGGAGCCACACAAGACTAGGTAGATCATGAGCCTACACTAACTGATATTCCCATATATGAGGTATTCCTGCTCTTATTTACAGATATGTAAAGTCCAAACCCAGTCTGGGCGCTTTCTGTGGAAAAGTAGCCAACACATACTTAAAACAAATGTGTCTTCCCTCCCAAAGCTCCTCAGCTATGCATTCTACAAGAAGTTCTGTTTAATCTTTTTTTTTTCCTCACAATGTCTATATTCAACCATTACCTGAAATAATCAGAATACACACACTGAATTTGAAGTAACAAGGACAGCTCTAGACATGCTGAGCCAAATAAATATATTTAGCAGCAAGACAATCATTGCATAACATCTACAAATAAATAATGGCAGGCTGAAATGAAAAATAAACAAACATGGCCTGACAACCTGCCCCAAAGGGCCCCCCAAGTTTCAGTAAGCTTCCCAGTCATCTCAATACCCTTTGGTGGTGATTATGGAACTGGCCAACTGAAGTTATAAATGGCAAAAAATACTGGCTTCCTCAAATATCTACACTTATAAATAAAGCTGTTCCTTGCAATTCATTGGGACTTGCTTTTCTTATTTAGACTTTTATAAAATATAATAAAAATGTAAGTTTAAAAAGTGCCCTATAAAATTATTTTATTATATACACATTCTCCCCTAGACATCAGCCACGTAACCCATGTTTCTTGTGTAACCGAACGATATTCAGAGACCTGCTCAGCTACTGTGCATATACTATATATGAAGATATACAGGAAATGATAATATAGCCCAACCAACTGTGCTAAGCAACACACATCACTAGTTTTCCCAGATCATTGCATGCAACTGAAATTTTGTACTGGATTCTACATCAGTATTAGAAAGGAAAGATAGCTTAACATTTACAAAATCACTGTTCTAACCCCAGTGCACTAAATAATGCAACAGACCAAAGAAATCGTCTTTAAAAAAGTACTCACTTTTAGTCAAATATCAATTTATACAAAGTAATTTAAAATCTGTTAAAACACCCAAATTTTTATATGATTTATAAAATAGCTCTGTCCTCATTGAAAATAACCATATTTAACAGAAGTCAAATAAGACTGTTTTATTAAGATCATTAGTTGACCCTGCTACCTATCTCTTCAAATCAAGATGTATCGATGTTGTTAATTGAAAAAACACGAAACCAGGTATTTAGGTAACACTAACAACTGAACTGCGGTATTGTTTTTATAAAGTAATTCAGAGGTTATCTAAGATAGAAATAGGTTACATACACTATCTGTACTAAGGCATAGGATACAGCAGATACGTTCATGAACTAGCTTCTTTTAAACACAGATGAGAACATAGATTGACCAATTTAGTTATGAGTTGGTGAACATGAGTTGGGGTCCTTACATTTGTAACGACACACACAGAATCCACACTGCATGTCTACTACTTAACAAGGGATACCTTTGCAGCAGCTGCCACAGCCTCCTTACTTCTTTGTCTTTCTTCCTCCAAACATTTGTCAAGCACTTCCTGTAAATGAAAAAGGAAACTGCAATAACACAATCAAGGAGTGGCTAAAAACCATTTCAAACAGTCAAAGTGCTTGAGAAAGCTTCCTCTTCCCATCAGTGATTGTGACAGGATCCTTCCCAAAGAACTCCATGGTGAAGATCAGATGCGCCCNTAAATAAAAACAATACCTTGTGCTTTTTTGACTGCTGCATCAAAGCTTCTTCTATTTTTTCTGAGAACACTTCTTTCTCTGCTTCCAAAATGCTGAGAAGTCGCTGATGCTATTGAGAGAAAACATCCATGTTATTGTAAACCCCGTCTGCTAGTAAAATAGACAAAAAGAACTCGTATCCAGGACACTTTTTGTCAGTTGCTTACAAAACGACTTAAAATGCAGATTTAGTTAAATGACATCTAAAGGACTCCTTTAATTGATTTCATGACATGAAAAAAATTTACAGTAATAAGAAATGTTTAGCTTCCCGACTCTAATATTTCCTCTGATTCTGAAAAGTATTATGAAAGAAGTTTTAAAAAATCACCATATAAAAGCAACACTTATAAAATTTATAAAGATGGTCTAAGTAACACCACACTTTAAACAGTTCATTTAAACAGCTGCAGAATTTAAATTATACTACTTCTGAGTTATATGTAGAGAGGACAGAAGGCAAATGTATTTTTTTCAACCATTTGTGACACTATGAACTTTGAAAGCCAGGAAATGACAGCAAAAGAGAATGCTGCTTTCTTCTTATTTTCTTGTAATTCAAAACATTTTTTTCAGGGAGAAAATGAACACTGAGATAAAGGGACCAATAGTCTATATGTAGATGTATAAACCATAACTGTTTTTAACCACAATCCATTTATCTGGTTCTCACTAAACTAAGTAAAGCATTTGAAAGATGTGGGTCTTGTCTGTAAGAGCTAAGCTGTTTTCCAAAACTAAAAATTGTTACTGGGAATTATTGATGTTGGGTATTTGTTATGAGATACTTGTCAACATATCAGTATTCTTTTTAACATGTTATTTAAGAGATGACGTATTGTAACCTTAAAGTATAGTATCAGTACCTAATAATGTTCTAAAAGATCACCAAAAGGAAAGTGTAACAGTAGATTTTTATATTAAAAAAAGTGTTTATAATGAACATAAATTTTTTACACAAACATGCATGCAGGCAAATACCCACTTCACCTGCATTTCTAAGAAACAGTCATCTGTTACACGAATTTTATTATGTTTTAAATATAAATGCCTCTAACGGCAGCTAGAAATACATTACCAAATTGCAATACTATGTTCTGAAAAATATTTTTTCATTTGAAGAATAGAATAGAAAACTTCTAGACTGCTTTATAAAATAAAGCACCTATCTGCCTTTCCAGGATAAACATGTAAAGAGGCATTTCCTTGTGAATTTACTTAAAATAGGTCTGAATGGAGCAGACATATTCTAATGGAAACCACCTGTGGAAGGAGTGGTGAAATTCACATCATGGTTATACTTAACGATGTGTAACTAACTTTTCTTAAGGAGTCTGTATTTTCAGACATGAGCTTTAACTATCAGGGCACTTACAGAAATTACTTTTTCCCAGTAACTCAAGGGTGAAACAATAAATGGATTTTATTAGTTAAATTATCTCCATGACTCTTCGCTTGACTGACTGCACAGATTACAAATCTGTTATTTCACTTTCATTTGAAAGAATGACACAATAGAAGACAAACATATGCAAATATTTTATCATATGCCACAAACCAAGCTTACTAATGTCAGTTAAAAGACTGAAACTTTATTTGCTTCAGTCAAGAATATGCGAGGAACTTTCTAAAGGGAGTTCATTAGAGAAAATCACCTCTATTTTTAAAACACCTACAATAGAATGGCAGTCAACTTGCTCAGCAAGATTAGAATATCTAAATTTAAGACTTGCAGGCATTTAATTCCAGTTTGACTATGACGATCAGATTTCTAGGTTAGACATGAAGACTGTGGACACATATTTCAAGTTGCCTTAATGGGCCAGCTACCAGATGTATTTTACAACATTCTCCATGAGAATACAATTTTCAGGCTTTAAAGTTCAGGGCAGTTTTAGAAATTTGATTTTAGATATACATATATGACAACATTCAAGCCCATCCTGGAAGCCTTGAAACAATTCAGACACTTGCATTAATACAATATAGAATGCATATGCACAGCCAGTGGGGACAAGTAATGTCTGTACTCCCTGCAGACAAAATACTTTCATGTATTTCATGTATTTCATGCCTTCTGCATGACCCCCTCCACACAACACAGCAGTTCACTTTTCAAAAATCTGTGGACGACCTAGAGCCCTGAAAAACAGAGATATCAGGAACAAATTTTTTTTATCACACGGAAACCTGAAAAGTTCTGGTATTTAATAAAGTTCTGAAGCAAAACATAGATCCCCTTCATACAAAGAGTGCACAACTAAATCCAGAGATCAACACTTTGTACAAAACAACACCTGGACGTACGAGTTCCATGGAGATAAAGCATACCAAACAAATGGAAATATGGACACCGGTATAAAACAAATTAGTTAACTACTTCTGGAAGCAGAAAGGGGAATCTTTAAAATACAATATACTGCTTCTGCTTGACACTTTAACTACAAAAAAAAGGTTGCCTAATAAGTAAACAGTTACCATAAAAATGAAGGCTGCTGTGACTACCATTTGCAGCATGATTACTTTAATTGAGCTTAGGATCTCCTGTTTCCTTGTTAGGTTCGAAAATCTACATGCTATTACACATTAAGTTTTATGGAATTCACAGAAATTCAGTAAGAACTGTATTAAGAATTGTATCCGTGTATAAAAACACATTAGTTCCTATTTTTCAAGACAGCAGAGGCACATTTGTATTGTGAGCACATTTAGAATCCTTTCAGAATAAAAGATAATGACTTCTGACATATTTCAGTGCAACTTCTTTTACATTACATAGCATCCCTATTTCTCATGGAAGTGTAAAATTTATCGTTTCAAGACTGTAAGTCTCTTGTGAATAGCTTGGCATGTCCTTTACTATTATAATGTAAATGTTTATTCATGTGGAATAATCCGCCATAAATGGTTACCTTCATATCTGAACTTCCAAAAGTTCATATATCATCACAAATGTTGCAACAGCTGTCCATACAACCCAGTAAAGCAAATTCTCTTGCACTACTCCTAGAGAAATAACTTGAAGAACTGTTTATTTGGCTTCAGAATTTGTATTTGGCAAAAATAGTTTTCTTTTTGAGAGAGAAACATACCTTAAGCTATTAAATTACCTAAATTGTATGAAAAGAAATAAGTAACTGGAAACAGACAAAGCAGAATAAGATATTACGTGAACTACTACTCCCTGAAACAGGTCTTGAGTCCAGAAAGCCCATATTGCATAGCACAGATAGAGCAAAAAGGATGGAAGCTTCCATTCTGCATGTAATTAATAAGCAATTTAATTACTTATCAAGAACTTGTATTTTTCCAGGGTGCTGTGCCCCACAGTAATAGTAGCCCTCATATGGATTCATGGAATCTCCTTGAAAGCTGTGCTTATTAAAATCATGTAAGAGAGCTCAGTGGTACTATTAATCTATTTTATAGAAAAGAATGCACCACCTTGTCATCTGAATTCCTTTTTACAGAAGCACAGATCTTTCAAAGGCATACTCTGGTATCTAGGTAATGCGTAACACATGAGCAGAACATGCGAGAGTTATGGACAGTAAAGGTTTCAGTGCATTCCCTCTTCTGACAGTGATAGAGGAAACATTAGCTATTTCTATACAATAACAGCATTCCGACAGATTTTTTTAAAAAAGCAGTAACGCAAAGGAAAGGATTTATGAATGTATGAACAGATTTCTAAGCTGTTAGTTTAAATTACAGCAAGCTATTGTAACCCCTCTGGAACTAGTCTTCAAATTAGAGCAACTAGCTTTGTACTTCAGATTTAAAAATAATCCATATACCTTCTAAGTAGAAGTTATTATATAGAAGAATTAGGGACATTAATTTTCTAGACGTATATAGGCTGACTTCAGACTCTGGTACTAAATGGCCATGACGAACTTTATATACAGTCAGTGCATCCTCAGTTGGTCTTTTAAATTAAGTTATTAAAGGGAGTTGAAGGTTAAAACATAAAAACGTATAAAAGGTGACAGTTTCACTTCAGCACTTACACATCTGAGAGCTTTCAAGTGCTCTTGTATTATCAGCAAATAAGAAACAACAGGATGTTTTGGGTTCATTTACTTGTCTGTAGGTTTTTGTTCAACTGTAGCAAAGGTCTCTTAACAATACAGACCACTGCTGAACTAAAGATCACATATGCTGAGACAAATGCCTTCAGCTAAGGAAAATTATTTCACAAGCCCCTTCCCTTGTCAGCAGGAATAAAAGCTATAGTAAGGATGCCAGAGAAATTAATCTCCTTCAGCATTTCTAGTCTCCACAGGTAAGAATTACGAACATGTTCCTCTCTCTGTTAGACAGTATTAAAGGAATAAAGGAAGAGCGTTGAGACTTAAGGCATCATTCTGAGCTATCTATACAACAAATTTTGATTCACAAGCATTGTAGAGACCACTTTTTCTTAGGCTCATGCGGACATCAAAGTCGGAGGCCTCCTGGCAATATCCAGTGAAGAGGATATTGCCCACACTTCAACAAAGACACCTAAAAAAGCCTTCAAGAAAGAGTCATCAACCTCCTATAAGTAGGCTAATGAGTTCATCAGACCAAACAGTCATATGAAAAATAATCAAGACTATTCCACTTTTCCTGTAAAAGTTATGATGGAGACCTACTTATCCCCCTGTACTGGGCACTGGTNGAATGTTACATTTCGAAAAAAGCACCTAACCTGTGTAGACTATAAGACAGTGTCCATGAAGAAAATTCTACATGTGTTGGAGCTTTGAATCTGTTATTACACAATATACCTCGCTAACTCTCTGGACTAAAGTGAAAAAATGGAAACTGATAAAAAGTTATGACTACAGATAATCTTAAAAAAAAAAAAAAAAACCAACAAAAAAAAAAAACCCCAAAAATGTTGTGAATTGGAAATATGGTGGATGAATCAGCGTGAGGCAAAAATAAATCTCAGTGAAAACTCCACTTCAGTGCAACAAGAAAGATTTTTTCCAGTGTGAGTTTGCTAGGCTGCACATTCACATTGTGCAGGTTATCTATAAGGCACAGTAGAACTCTATGGAGAGATTCTCAGACAGATCTAAAAACCTTTAGCTTAGGTACAACAAATAGTACAGCTCTTTAATGCACCAATTTGCCTGAACTAATTTCCACAGCCCAGCACCCCCACCTAACCCTCTTTCTGACAAACCTATGATTTGCTTCCTTTTATTCCTCAGACAGGGTAGGAGTGCAAAATCCTGATGCGTAAAAATTCTGAAGAGCAAATAGTAGTGAGATGTGATGGCCCAACGTGACACAACAAAGTGTTTTCCAATAAACAAAAAACCTAAAACTTTTTAGAAAAGCGGTATTCCAAAGTGGAGAAAAATACTAGAATTTCTACCCTATTCTCTGGAAAGTAGCAAGAGAGGGTCAAGTAGAGTCTTCTGAAAATCAACTTAAAACAAAAGGCTTTCAAAAATAGGTTATAATGTTTTCCTCCCTGCAAGTTCTCTAGGCAATGGTTCCAATGAAAATCGTTTGATGTAGATTCAAATATAAATACAGAGGTTCTGTGGTTTTTCTTGATTCCTGTAAAAAAGAAATCAAAAAAATCTTTCTTTTTTTCCTGGAATGTGAGTCACAGAAGAGATTGTAAACAGATTTAATCACAATAGCAACTAGTCAGTCCTTTTTGTTATTTTTATATATTAGATTTATTTCTGAGGAATCATGGCATTTTTCTTTCAGGTAAGCATCTTTTCAAGGATTTCTTAGTATAAATTACAAGAATTCATAGAGTGAATGAAATAATGCAGGATATGATCTATTTTACACCTAAAACATTGTATTACAGCTATTAATAAATAATACTATTTCAGTACAGTTGTAATTCCTTGCGTGTTCCTATTAATCCTAATCTGCAAATTTAAAGAAAAACAGAAAATAGGGTGTCCTACATGAACTGAAATGCTTTTTAAAAACACATAGTTTCTTCTTGGGCCCTGTACTGTTTCATTTAGGAGAGAAGTGCAGGATTTAATCCACAACTGAGGAGACAATTCTTTTGCTATAACTAATAGGCATGCATTTTATGTTTCTGCAGATTGGTTCCTTGACAATACTGAGTAAATCATCATGGACGTCTGACCAAACCCAGTATGGATAAATTCAAGTTGTTAGCTGCTATTCATAGCTTATGTAAATGTAGTCAGTTAGATAATCATCCAGAAACAAAACACCAAACATCCCAGAACAATCAAAGTTAATGTGACTATCCTAATGCTAAACAGGAAAAAAAAAAGCTTGCATTATTTGGTAGCATCACTGCAACAAAATACTGACATTTCAAACTTTCACAGCTATTTCATCTGAGCAAAGAATTTTCACACACTAATGCAAGTACACTTGGAACATTCTTTTAATGGCACCATTCTGCAAAACAGTATATTAAGACATACATATGTCTAATTCACCTTCAGTTAATGACCAATTTATCTTGTAACAAAAAAACTACCAAGTTTTTTAATCTTATTAAACCGCATTGTAGGTAGTAGTTTAACAGAAAAAACACAGGCATAATAACACTTCATCTCTCATCTCCAATATAAATATGTTTTTTGTACCTTCATTACATACAGACATAGAACAATCCCTGTCCCTTGAGATTTGGAAAAAAATTACCTTCAGAAACCTTTAGCAAATATTTCAGTACCACATTCATCAGCAGGAATAATAAAACACTGGATTGGGCTTTTTAAGAATTCACCAGTTCAAATTTATTCACCCATTTTAACATGAAACATTCTACTTTTATTTCTGTCTCTCTTGAAGGAATCTAACAGTAGGAAGAAATAACACAGGTCGTGGGAAACGTTATCTCTGCGATGGAGATGACATAGCAAAGATAAACAGTTACAGCATCATGGTTTTGTAACATCAAAATATGCCCACTTCTACGTCCTATTCTAAATATTATCCTGGGGAAAAAGGCAACCTTATTAAAACACTAATAATAGTTTTCTGCTCCTGTAGAAAAGCTATCTATATTTAACAGCACATACTTTTATACTGCACCTTTTCTTCACCACTGCTAAACTATGCTCAAGCCCAGTGACAAGATCTGGTAGTCATAACTGGTTTCCTACACCATCCTCGCTATCTGTGGCATCTGACCGTTTGGCAGCGCAAGGTGGAAAATCTGTCTGAAGAATTCCAACATCTGTTACATATTTCCACTTCCTCGAATTATAACTTATTACTGCATGGTTGAACTGTATCTTTTTGCCAGTTTGAGGTTCAAGTGGCTAACAAAGCAGGAGAACTTTTCTAAGAGAAAGCTCAGGAATCAGCAGAACATTATTGAACCAGAGAAGTTAAAACAATGAAAATATAAAGAAAAATTATAATAGCGATGATAAAGTAACTAAGCCTAAACTACTCGGGGTTCCAGCAGTATACAAACAGTATGTAAACTGTATACTATGAGGCACATTGGAGGCTGAAATTAAGCTTAAAACATTCAGCTACATATGTGCTTTATTGTTTAAAAATAAAATAAAAAGCCAAAGTCATCTAATAATGAAAAGATTTTTCTCAGAAAGCGTACATATTAGTAGAGACTACTAAAAGACCTCACAAACTTTGAGGTCTTAAGGATACAGAGATAAGGAACTTCAGTAAAAATACGAAGAAAAAAAATGAGGTCCTGACAAGCTCTTCTGGTTCTGTGATCTAATTTATTTCACAGTCTGTATGAGTTCTCACCGAACTGCTCCATCTATCAGGAAAAAGGAAAGAAAATGAACTCCTAAAAAATAAGCAATATAAAAAGCAAAATGTGCAGTAGCAGAAGATAGCAAAATGGAGGAAAAAAAATAATATTCTGTTGAAAAGGTAACAGAAAAATAATTGAGGAGAAAATCATAGGATATTATTTAGTTGTTCAGTATTGACAGTATACATTCATAACAAGTAATTAAGATTTTAAGGAAACTTGATACATAAGCAAAAGGCAGAAAGAAAAAAATCACACTAAAACCCTACTTTCAAGTGGAACTTGACAAATTCAAGGAAGCAAAAGCAATTTCCAAATAAGATTTTGGTTGATACTCTTGAAAGTACCCTGGCTGAATTAACAGTACCCATGGACTGCAAAATCATCCTTTAACTAGTTTGCAACAGTATGCAGATTCAAATGAAGCTAGAAGACTCTGGTAAGGATTTACACTTTTTCAAAAAAAATAGATATGCTTTTTTGAATCTTAGCAATGTAACTTTTCCTTTGTGAGGGAAATACTAAGCCATACTGGATACCAAGTCAACACACACAAAACCAAAATGCAGAGCAAGGATAAATCAAACTTTTTCAGGATTTAAGGAAAAATAACACCCCAACCAACAAAAAAAAAAGCAAGCCTTCCCACCACAGGAATAGCTGATCCCTTGATCTTTTCAGTCTAATTGTCTCTACCTGTGCAGAAATCATGGAAGTGTTATGAATTTATGAATACATGGCTCAGATTGACAATTCTAATATATACTTTTTTCCCCCTTTACACAATCAGGAACTACCAGCCAATAAAAAAAGTTTTGAGCACTTTGCTTTTGGCAGAAGAGCAGCAGACCTGAAATGCCACATCTAGAAGAATCATGTTTAAGGATTAGAGATTAGGTGCAAAGTGATTAGATTAAAATGTAATGGGAATGACTGACAGGAAGTACTTAAGTTTTGAAGGGAATGAACAAATAATTATTCCCACAGCAGTAAAATGCAAGATTTCTGAGAACTGAGAGGAAATGCCAAAAAAAGGGGACATAAAAAAATTTCCAAACATATCATAATTAGAATTAATGAACCAGAAAGGGTACATCCACTGCATTCTTCATTTTTTCAGTCTGGAAATCTTCAGGATCATTCAATTATCAACTACTCTCACTGCAAAAATTGTCTAATGTCTTCTAAAATGAAAATTTAAAATTCTCTTAAGAAACTAGTTTCCATATGCTCCCTTCTAGAACAGGCATTAAACAGATTTCACAATTACTATAATTAGATGGGAAAAACATAGACTCTCTTTTGTTTACAAGAGAGGACAAATTTAAAAAATCAAAGTTAATAAAATAAGCATTATTATACAAACATGATGCAAATTATGAGTAGATATGAAAACAAAATTTGAAATAATAGAAGATTATATTTCCCGACTCTGGAACTAAGTTGCTGAATGAAATCAACATTTTCTCTGGCAAACAGTCACTTGCTATACGAGACATTTGATTTTTACAAATTGTTGGGGAACTTACTAGTACTCTTCACAGAAGGTTACGCAAAAGACATCAAAATGCATCATCCAAATACTGGAGAAGGTATCTATCACATTCCAGCAGCTCTCTCCTGTCACACCAGTTTTCTGCTTGTCCACAAGCTGTTCTTGGAAACATCATACCCTCCACCAAAACTGAGTTCTAGCAAACAGAACTTCTATTCTGACTGACCTTTAAGCAAATTGTTTTCAAACTGAAGCTAAACCAGTATTTTTTTGAGCATGTCTCAAAAAAAAGGCCACAAGATTTCAGGCACCATCCAACAGATTTGGAACTACTATTTATCATACAAATGACAACGACAATCGTGATAAAGTAGAGTGGAAAAAGAACAAAGACATGGAGCTAAATCTACTCATCTTAAATGTTGTTGCATCTACAAATGCAAGATTTGTTTCACAGCTTCACATAAAATCATCACGAAAAATAATAATGCGTCAAAGTGCAGATGAAGAATTTAACTGAGTTCTTTCCTTTTTGTGTGATGCTTTGGTGTACTGTTCTCCCAGCAATTGTATTAGCAGCTCCTTTAGCTTCTTAAAATTATGGAAAAAAAGCAGCATAATATTCTCTATACAAAGGAAAACGGCAGGCTACACATCCTTATGGCACATCCTCACGGGTTCACTGAGTGGAAGAAAAGAAATCTAGCCCAGGAAAGAAATATGCATGAAAATGAACTACAGAATTAAAGACTTCTATTCCTTGTCTGTCTTTATTCTTCTTTTATATGAATCAAAATGGAAAATATGCAGACTAACATAATTAAGGACCACAGTAAAACATATCCCCTTTAACTACGTCCAAGCATGAAAACAGTACACAAGATGTCCAGTTGTATCTCTTTGATTGATTGTGTTTCCTCGGGAAGACATAGAGAAAAAGAGGAATAATATCATGTTATACTTTAGAGAGGGAAAAGTGCAATCTGAGCCTCATTTCACATATACGTTAATCCCTCCCTATCCAAGAATGCATTTTTCACGCTCTTTAGAAGACAGCAAGGAGGGAGACCATCAAGATAAGGAAAGAAAAGTGCAATATAAATAAATAGAGGGGAAATGATTTCTCATAAGTGAGAAGCAATTTGCTGCAGGTATTT
>VXBO01013780.1:0-23607 GCA_013400135.1 Rhinoptilus africanus
ATTTTAGTAATAATCCCACAATGAGGAACTGAAGATTAGACCAGCCCATGTAAGGAGCTGCTCAGATCGCTATTACTTTCTATCTAAAGGTACTGCCATCTAAGAAACCCAAAAATGTTAGATTCAGCATCTGAAATGTCTGCTCCACTGAAAACATCCTGTGTCAAACAGAAAGTAACTTATTTTTGCAGGATTTAAATAGTGGCTATATATCATTGATCTCTTTAGGCAGTAGAGGAACTCTAGCTTCAGTGAACTTCCAAGTTCTCTGCATTCCGGGGATTCTTGTTGCAATGATCAGCATGTCGTGCTCTTGATTGCAATAATTAGTGCTGTTGATTGCAGTGATTGCAATGTTGTACCGAAATTGAATATATTTGGTTACAGCACGCAAGCATTCCTATTGCTTGGTGAATGCAAGGCCCAGCTTCTTCTGTTGTGTTTTAGTGGGGAAAGTGGGAATGGAAATTTGCATGGGCCCTAACAGGGGGAGGAGGAACACTCGTAACAGTTATGATGTAACAGCCCTTAAGCTAAAAATTATTAAAAATGCTGATGCGTTGTTAAAAAATAAAACACGAACACCTAAAATTTAAACGTGACATTCACATAGGCTTAGGCTTTGGTTGGTAAAGATGTTAATTAAATGAGATTTGCCTACATCCTTGCTTCATGGCTGTCTTGCTGCATCTATTGAGTGACACTGATAAGGCTGCTCTGTAGAGGCTTGGAATAAATATATGGTGGAAACAAATCACTACGTCATAAGAAAGATAAAAAAACCAAATCAGTTTTGCTGCTTCCCAAAGCTTTTTGCGACCTAGCTATCCAGTAAGGATTGTCGGCTAATAAAGCTCAATTCCAAGGCTCAATTCCAAGGTAAGGTCTTAGAAATTTGCAGTGGTATGCACTTTTCACCTCTGATCCTGTAACTGTCTATACTTTGTACAGTCTATTTAACATATCACTATCCTTTCAGAGCAGAACAGTCTCCATTCTAGATGAATTTTTAGCAAATAGACGGGGGCTTAAAAAAAAAAAATTGTACCCGTTTCTGTGTATTCTACAATAGTGAGTTAATTCCAGGGGGATGAGTTACTGGGACGTGGTCCAGAAAACTAATGTTCTGGTTTAGGATGATAATGAAATTGCGTTGCTAGCAAGCTGTCGTAGGAGAGCACAGGAGTGTCTTCGTGATAAACAAGTAACTTGGGTATGAAACATCCCCGAGGTGGACAGTTCACACTTAGAGGATGGCAAAGAGCAGTGGCAGAGATTTGGCTGGATGTGCTTATTCATTACTTACCAGCCAAGAAAGGAGAACATCAGCAAGGTGCAGATGAACTGAGGTGATTCTTCCTTTCTTAAAATAGCCTTCTCCCAGCAATAAAGGCTGCTCTTCTTTCAATGACCAATAACTGACCTTAAATTATTGATGGTTTGGGGGACTTTGCCTTCTGCCTGCACACGTAGGTTCAGGACCCTTGCTGTTATGCCAAACTTACACATCACAGCATGAGACGCGGATTCAAAACAAACATGCATTAAAGTCGGCGCTGTGATTGTTCTGTGGTTCTAGAAAACTGCATCATATTGTGACTCCATACTAAGGAAGCAAGAAAAAATAGGGTAAGCAAAATGGCAAACCTTCTGACTTCAAGACAACATTTCAAAACATGAAACAACACGTAAGTTCAAAACTTAGCCAGGTATAAGACCAGTAGGTAGGGAAGTCATTTGCACACCCATAAAGAAGAAAAAATATGACTGCTTGACAGAAAAGAAAAAAAAAAAGGTGAGATTCCCTTAGCCTCTAAATGGGCTTTGTCTTGCCCAGAATCATGTACGTCTCCTACATAGACAGTAGTCTCCTAAAAGCAATCACTGTAGGACAGTGAGACAACTTAAAATTAAATAAGCCACATTAGGGAGTCACAGTAGATAGAGTCCACCTTAATCTCTGTACGGTTCCCATTCTTTCTTCAGTAGTTCATTATTTTGTTCATGTTTAAATGTTCCCGTTCAAATGGTCTAAATTGTTCATTGGCCCTGGGAGTATCCTAATTTGTCTATGCAATTGCCCATATCTCCTGGTTTTAGCAATTAGCCACACTAATGAACTTCAGGTTGTTGACTGTCATTAACAGGGTAGAAAGGCTCTGCAGAGGGATGTGGACAGGCTGGATCGATGGGCCGAGGCCAATGGCATGAGGTTCAACAAGGCCAAGTGCCGGGTCCTGCACTTGGGTCACAACAACCCCAAGCAGCGCTACAGGCTCGGGGTGGAGTGGCTCGAAAGCTGCCCGGCAGAAAGGGACCTGGGGGTGTTGGTGGCCAGCCGGCTGGATATGAGCCAGCAGTGTGCCCAGGTGGCCAAGAAGGCCAACAGCATCCTGGCCTGTATCAGGAATAGTGTGGTGAGCCGGACTAGGGAAGGGATCATCCCCCTGTACTCGGCACTGGTGAGGCCCCACCTCAAGTGCTGTGTCCAGTTTTGGGCCCCTCACTAGAGGAAAGACATTGAGGTGCTNTGCCAGCACTTCACCTAAAGGCAATGGGTTAAAGTCTTTCTGCCTCCCAAGGGAGGGAAGGTGTTGGTAGATAACAGGTTGCCCTGATCTGTTTGAGTTACATACTGTTAACCAGAGCAGTCACCCCCTCATGTGAATGTTTTCCACTGGTTTTTGGAGTTGCACCTACTGTGCCATATTGAGGTTTTTGTTTTTTTTTTTTAAATTGACAAAATAGCTATAGACCACCAAGCTTCCTCTTTTTGGAAACTACTTTTCTCCCTATCTGGGTTTTTGGTTTTGCTACAAAGACCAAAACTCTGTCACTACTTAAAACTGTGCTAATCGGCATACCTAACATACCCCCAATAGGTGGTGCTGCGTCGTTTGCATAGGGTTTACTTCTTGTATAGCTGGCCCTGATCACCCCAAAAAGTTCAATCTTTCCTGAGTGAACCGAAGTTACTAATCTAATAACAATAAACACTTCTGGCTTTTTAAAAACTAAATAAATATTGCAGTTAATTGGCCAAAAGAAACCAAGTGTGGCTTTGTAGCTTAGCAATTAGGACAGTCATCTGGTTGAGGAGAGAAAAAAAAAATATCAGGTTTTGGTCCCTCTAGCATGGAGTAATTGTGATTAAATCAGTAATTATAAAATAATAGACAGTCCCTGGGGAGGGGACGCGACCCCTCAAAGTCTTTGCGACCATGTGAACAGAGTAGGTCACAGAGTCAGGGTCGTCTTCTCTCTTGTTCTGATCTCACTCATTTTATATTCTTACCCAAAGCAGAACAGAGAATATGTGAGAAGTCCAACGTACACATTCCAGGAGAATATCTTAAAAGTTAGGCCTGTTGAGAGATGGAAAATATAAGCTTAAATCCCCACGGATTCAAGAATAAAATTTACATTTTTCTGCTCTGAGTAAATTTTTTTGTCACTGTGTCATTGTTACCAGAGACTAAAAGACATTTGTAAGCTGTGGGGGGTTTTAAAATTAATTTAGTGTAAAAGAGAAGGGTTGTTACGTAGTGAGATCAATGTATGTTGTCTCATCAAAAGAAAAGCCGTATAGTTTGTCACTAGCTTATTTGTATATAAAATATTTTCCCCAAATTGCTCCTGCTGATATAAATGATACTTAAAAGCTGCTCCTAATTACCAACTTTGCTTCCAAAATTAATAGAAAATTATCAGGTTTTCCAAAATTAATAATTACTTCTTTGAGAGATATCAGTTCTGGGAAATGTCAGCTTGAAATCCAGCAGTTACAGTAGGTATTGTGTCGAACAGTCACTCAATTTTTTTCTTTAAAGAAATTTGAGGTGTTTAAGCAGTTCTTCTTATACTACTGTATAATCATTAATATAGGATATAAAAAGCATGCATAAAAGAATGGTTTTATAGAGCTTTCAAACCAAACCTTTTCAAAAACGGAAGTCTTTTTTTGGGTGAAATTGCCCGGTAAGACATAATTAGGTTTCACTCTGCTCCAAACCATCAATTGTCAGTGACAAAAAGCATTAGAAACAAAGCGAGTGACATGGCCCAAAATAAGCGCGCGTCCTGTTACTTCAAGAAGAGAGGCAGAAGAGAGCCGTGACTCTCCTTTCCTCAGTAACACAGAAATCCTGATGCAAGTGTGCAGCAGCGTGAAAATAGCCTGCAGGAACAGCAGGAATTCTACATGAGAAAACGCTGCCGAAATAAAACTATTTAACTCATTTATTATTTAACTGATTGTGCAAGTCTGCAGGCATGTATGCACAGCGATAAGCCCCTTTGCTTATGAAGTGCTAAATCCACAAAAATCAGCTTCAAATCAATACGAGTATATTGCACGCTTGGATGTTCCAGGTATTAATTGCTGTTTTCGGGACTTCTGTTTTCCAGGGAATTTCTGAAATCAATTGCAGAGGATCCCGTGGAGCCCAAGAGAAGCGTGGGATACGTGTTTGTTGTGTTGTGAAACCTCCCCTTGTATTTCACCCATCTCCTGTTGCTTATTTTTTTCAAACTGCTAGCAGAGTACCATAATCTACTGCCTTTTTTTTTTTCTTTTGCAATTGTGTGAGGTATCCGATGAAATTCCATGTGGGTAAATCCTTTCAGCATGTAAGCTTCACCGGCTGCTGCTTTCAGGGCAGGATTTCACAAGCAGAACGATGTGGAAAGGTGAGACAGAATTTTCTGTGTTTATGTGTCCAACAGTCAGTCTGTTTGGGGTTTTTTGTCCGTCTGTAGGACCATTTTCCTGGAAGTCTGTATTGGGCTCATTCCACAATGAGATCTGATGGAGGTTAGCTGGAGTGCTGCTCATCAGGGTGACCAAATTAGTCAAGTGGACTTTTCTAGAAACCCATCAGTGTATTTTTTGCTGCCTTGTACTTAAATGCAGAAGGTCCAACAGGCAGAGCAGTATGTGTAACGTTGGAGTTGTCTTCCTGATCAGATTGAAGAGACTGACTTAAACACAGTATAAAAAAAAATGTCGATACAGGGAATGCATGGTTTTCCCCATCACCTCAGCATTTAATACCATCTAATAGCGCAGAAAGGCCAAAGTTGCTTCAGATAACTCTCTTCTGGCTCTCAGTTTTGGGGATTTCTACCACCCCCGCATCCCCCCACCCACCTCTTTCAGCCTCTAGCGAGGTTATATAGCAGAAACCAGAAATTCTTGGTGGTTGTGCAAAAATGTTACCCAACTCTTCAGAGAGGGGAAAGAGCAACCCCTTTGCCAGCTCACTTGGCAAGTCTATCTTCAAAGTTTATCTGTATAATTTTGCTAGACTTAACTTGGCTTTACTCTAGAACTAAATTTGACCCATGATTTTGTCCTTTATTTGTTTATAGTTACTGGTAAACCTTTACTTTCCAGCAACTCGAGGAGCTTGGAATGCAGACAAATCCAAAATCACTCCAGTGGAAACTCTAGTGGTGACAATGGTTTCAGGAGGAGTAGACTTGAAATGAAAGCTGAGCTGTTAATAGCAACCCTTGAATATCTACAAGTATGACCCAAAGGGGAGAGTAAACAGATAGCTGATGTAACTTTAGAAGTGAGAGGCTTCTATATCACTTCAGAGATGAACTGATGAAAGAGGGTATTAATTGGTTTGACGAACCATACGAGCAGTATGTTCACTCTCATCCTTTTCCAAATAATATTTACCGAAGGAATTCAGCTGACTTTGAAGGGGCTCGACTGTTCTGGGATGAGAACTGCATTTTTTTTTTTACAGGCTTCCACATCAACATGGAGCAGTTGAATGAAAATATGGATCATAGCTCCTATGATGTAATTCTGCAGGTAACACTTTCTGGTGGAAACGAGCATCATTAACTTGCTCTTTGCCTCCTTAGCAGGTTTAAGATTTTTTTTCATACTTTCTCCTTCTGAAAGGAAGAGGTACCAATGAGGTGACCACAAAAGGAGGACAGTTCCTGCAGGAACCATCATCACTGATATGTCCGGGGTTTCAGTGCGTCAGACTGACCAATACTATGCCTCTTTCACGTTACTGCTAGCTGGCATTCCCCGGTACTAAACTTGACATACGTAGGGCCAGAGATTATCTGGTTGTACAAGACAGTAAGGTACCACACCACAGCTGGGTTTCCCAGATACAACAAAAAGTGGATGTGGTATGGAATGAGATCCATGAGGTGACTGATCTGAGGTTTTCCCAGCAGCCTTGCCTTTTGACTCATAGGGCGTTGGGGAGGAAGAAAAGAAACAATCCAATCCAATTTTCAAGTAAACAGGGCATTCAAGATCAAGCAGTACGTGTAATATTGATGCCGTTCCAGCATCCCTTTTAAACACGCATAACCTGGCGGACTGCCTTGCAGGAGAGGTAGTGGAGAGCTCAGTATTTTCCAAGGTCTCACTGAAAAAGACGGAACAAGTCTCTAGCAGTCCTGGCTGCAGCATATACTTTTAGAATCACAGAATTACCAAGGTTGGAAGGGATCCTTCAGATCATCTAGACCATCAACCTAACTCTTGATAAAAAGCATCACTAAACTGTATCTCTAAGCATTATGTCTACACATCTTTTAAATACCTCCAGGGATGGTGATTCCACCACTGCCCTGCACAGTTTGGTCCAATGCTTGATAACCCACTGAGTGTCGAAGTTTTTCCTAATATCCAATCTAAACCTCCCCTGCCGCAACTTGGGGCCATTTCCTCTTGTTCTATTGCTTGTATCTTGGGAGAAGAGACCGACCCCCATCTCTCTACGCCCTCCTTTCAGGTAGTTGTAGGGAGCAATAAGGTCTCCCTTCAGCCTTCTCCTTTTCTCCAGGCTGAACCCCCCCAGCTCCCTCAGCCGCTCCTCACAGACTTGTTCTCCAGACCCCTCACCAGCTCCGTTGCCCTTCTCTGGACACGCTCCAGCACCTCAATGCCTTTCCTCTAGTGAGGGCCCCCAAACTGTTTATGTTGCTCCTGTCTAAGGCAGAGTCTTGGTAAAAACGAACCAACGTTCACGTTGGTGGGTGACCCCGGTGTCTGGCTGGCCACACCGCCGGGCTGCAGGAAGAGCAAAGCACAACGAGGGCAGTGCTGGGGGCAGGGACGCTCGGATCCACAGGAGGTTCTTGCGGGGGAGTCGAAGGAGGCGGCAGAGCCGTGCTCGGGTCCAAGAGCAGAGGGTGGGCTGCGCTGGGGCTCGGCCCGGGCCCGGGCTGGCGAGCGGGGCCCCTCAGGCGGCGGCGGGCGGAGCGCCCCTTCCCCGTGACCCCGCGGCTCCTCCCTTCTCCCCACCCACCGCCCCGCTCCTCAGTGCCGCCGAGTAACCTGGTTTCCCGGCGTCGGCCCGGCCCGGCCCGCCTCCCTCTTNGCCCGGGCCTGGCTGGAGCCGCCGAGGCCGCCGCCGGCCGCCCTCACGGGGGAAGGAGGGGTCAGGCCGCCGCCGCCACCTCGGCGAGCGTGTCCGGAGGCCCCTTTGAGGGGAGGGTCGCCTTCCCCTGCCCTCCTCTCCCCTCCCTCTGCCGCCGGGGTCGGGGGGGCTGGCCCCAACCTGAGGGGACGGCGAGCCCTGAGGCGGCGGAGGTGGTGGTGGGGGGGTGCTGAGGCGAGGGGGCTGCGGGAGATGGCGGAGATCCCCCCCCGCCTCACACACACGCACTCCCCGGCCCGACCTCGTCCCCTCGGCTGAGCGCTACGTGCCGCCTTGCCCAGGCCGGCGCTCGGCTGTTCCTGCCAGCTCGGCCTCCTGCTGGCAGCGCGGCCCGGCCCGGGGGCTCCATTTCCTCCCGCCCAGATCCTCGCGGCCGCCGCATCCTCCCGGGATACCGGCGGTTCAGGCCGCTCTGGCCGGGCATCGCTCACGGCGGGTTCGCCGGCGGCTGTGCCGAGTTAGTTTGTGGTGTTTAGGTGAACGTCAGCCCTATCCACACGTCGGGTAGGGCTGGAAGAGGTTATCGGCTTCGTTAGGTGTCTTCGGGCGCCGTCGTGTAATGAAATCTGGGAGCCAAGGAACGATGAATGTGGAGAGAAGAAAGGAAGAAAGGTTACCGGCTCACTCAGGGACTTTTAATATTATTTAGGGGAAAGATACTCTGGTACTGTGGGAGTTTGTGCAGTTAACACAACGGTGGGGTTTTTTTTTCTTTTTAGTGTTAGGCTGTTTCTGTGGTGAGGATTCTTTTCTCATCTAGAAACTGTGATGTTTGGGTGACTGGTACCTACTTTCCTCATAGAAAAGTTTCAAAATAAATGGAGCTTTATTTTATGTTACTGTTCTCAACAGTTTTACATACAATCTTTTGCTTTAGAGGGATAATCTAGCAAAGAGTAGTGTAGTGAAATACAGGATCTGTAGCTGAGATGTCTTTTAGTGCTACTTTTATGAATGCTCCTACTGTAAGGGCATTTACATCTTAGGATCCACAGTTAGGTGCTGGCTTCTATTTGTCTTTGGTTTGATTCTCTTGAAGGGACAAGAATCAAGGCAGTCTGGATGACTGTTTTCCTCTTAAAGTACAGTTCCTGTTTTCACTTTCTTCCTTTTCTTTCTACAGTGCGTGAAGGCTTTTTACTAGGCACGCCAGGAACATAGGTCTCTGTAGCTGTATGAATCCAGACTGATGTTCAAGATTTTGGTTCCACGTATAACGTCGTTTGCACATTTCAGGACAAATAACTGTGTATAACTATTGGTTTAATCATTTGGTGGCTTCTAGTGTCAGGCTCTCATGCTCAGGTACAGGTATACTTTCAGTTTACAGGTATTCATGGTGCTCAAATTGTGCTGTTGTTGCTACAGCTGATATTTTCACCCCCTATTGATACATCTTTTTCAAAGCTATGCGGAAGGAGCTAAATCATTGAAAATATTGCCAGTCTATGGTCTGAGAGTAGTTTTACATGTGGGAATGTCTCTAACTTCCTTTGTTTGCTCTCTGTCTGATCCTACCACGTTCCCTTTCACTTGGAGTGATCTTACTTCTATAGCATCAGCGTTGGTGGCTGCTGCTTAGCATCAAGAACCCACGTTCAGTGTGTAAGGGTATTTTTCCCTTACTGGAACAACCTCCTCTTCACCTTGGGCTAGATAGAACAACCACTATACTTTTACTGAGTCCTAGGTTGCTACGAGTATCTCGGGCTCCTGCTATTCTGCTCCCTCCAGCCAAGCTCATCTTCTCTCTTGTTTACTTCCTAGTTTATCTCTGTGGCTCAGCCCTTTCCCCCTGCGTAGAGCTGGGCAGTGACGGTGTCTGTTCTGGGGTATGAGCTGCGAGTTGTTCTCCACATCGCGAGGCTCTCCGTTTCCTTCCTGTGAAATCATCCACAAAGAGCCTTAGCCAGCCCAGTGGCTTCTAGCAGCCCAAATGGCTTCCTGCTCCACACCAAATTATAAGGCAGGGTGTTTGAGTGGAGTCTTTTAAGAGAGCGTGGCTGTACTGTGAACCCATCTGGAAACGGGGACTGTAAGCGGGATGCTTAGTAGTCTTGTGTAAGGCTACATGTGGCTTGCGAGCTGCCAGTGAAAGTCCCCTTCCATACGTTAATCTAATACCTATAAAATGCATGTGCGCTGAAATCCTGTACCGAGGAGTGAGCAAGAAGTCTGGTTTACAACCATTCACTGAGCCGCAGCTGCTGTGAATGCGCCAGAACTCCAGCCTCTACATGTCTGTCAGCACATCCTTGTCACCGCTTAAACGCTCCATTCATATCTCCTGTAACTTAGATCTTGCTGCCGTTTGCTTCTCCGAACGCTGTCGATGAGTACAAGCTACTTTCGCTCTTCCAGCTCCCCTCGCCAAACTGGACACCGTAGCCAGCCCCGTTCCGAGGGTGCCTGTGGGGCTGGCCTCCCGCCAGTGTAATCGCTCAATTTGCCACAGGGTTTGCTATTTTAATCTTAATTCTTTTTCTGGAAACAGTATAAAGCAAGTTAGGAGGCCGTATCTGACTAATTTCAAAAAATTGCTGCCGAATGTGGAAACTTTGTTCAAACGTGCTGTTACGCTGGAAGTAAGATGTTTTTAATACTGGAGGAGGACATCATGAAGCTACTGTTTTCGTGGTTAGGAAACCTGCGATCCGTGTTCATTTTTCCCAAATGCTGTTTTGAGTTCCTCACTTGTTGAGTGTGCTGAAACGTTGCACCCATACAGTTTTTTCTTGCCTTCAAAAAAATGTGAAAAGTAAAAAAAACTTGAAAATACAAGAGATACATTTTTTTTTTTTTTTTTTGAAAAATATGTTTGATACTGCTACATTATGGAAAATCTTACTAGAAGGGCAGGAAAATGTCAAAGCAGCATAATAAAACTACTGTCATTCAGTTTAAAGAATTGATTAAAACTTGCATAAACTTCTGTGATTTGCACTGCTTGGTATTCATATATTTATAAATTCTGAACTTCACACACTATAGATTCTCTTTTTATTCTTTGGAAGGATATTTGAATTTTGCTTGCTGCTCAAGGTCTTAATTTATCGTTGAAGCACTCTGAAAAAGATTGTGTTCATGAAGGGAGTTAGGGCTTTGCATGTAAAATATAAACTTCTCTCCCTTGCACAAGAAACAGCTTTGAACTATCAAACTGGTGAAACAAAGATTATTTTCTCACTTGATGTTTAGTTTTAAGCTAACTCTTTGAAATTGTTAATAGACTGTTGAAACTTCTAAGTCTTTGTTGTTTTGCAGCGTGTGTACTTGTTTTCAACTCCCATATATTTTCTTGAAGATGCGGGATGGCTGGGTGTTGATTTTCTTTATGATTCTTTTGGCCTAAAATGTGGTGCAGGGATGCGTCTTAGGATGTTAGAGATGGCAACATCTTCATATCGTGGGATTTAACTCCACCAGCATCCTCTTAGCTCGTGCCCCAGTAACAGCAGGAACTCCCTTGTACCTCCTGGCAAGGGTCTGCCCTTCTCTTCTTAGAAAGGCTTTTTGTGTTTCTTTGGGGGTGTATCTGGACCTGCTCTTACCATGCTAGCTCTGCTGGTATTACAGAGTTGCCCAGTTTCTTTGGCTTAATTTTAGTCAGTAAATTGTTTTGAAATTCATTGTAAGCTGCCATACGTAGAAGAGGAAATGAGAACTTAACATACAGCTTCAGCTCTCTTTGCTCTTTTTGCGTGAGAATTTTTCCTTAAATTTAAATTGCTTTTGAGAACGTTACAAACTACAAAACGCAGTGTAACTTTTTCAAGCGTATTTTTGTGGTGACCAATACATTTTCCTAAGAAAGAAGGTGACTGCATAGTACTGTGTTGCTTCAGCTAGCTGTGTAGTCTTAAGGTGGCTTAAAGATGAGTTAGTCATTTGATCAAAAGATAACTGATGTTGTCATACACGTGACCCAAAACTTTCTCCTTTCTTTAGTGATCTGGAGTATACTATTTGCTATATGAAAAGTGAAACATTTTTTTTTCCGGCAGTGATTATTTTGCTCACTCCGCAGTTACGTGGGATTTTGTACACTTGATTTTTACTTTGTCTGGGTATTTTTCGTGTTTGCAGAATCATCGTGTGCTCATGCGTGCTTAGTGGTGTGTTGTAATGTATATTGAAAGAGTGCAGGGGAGCGGCCAAACTTTCCTGACTTCCAGGAAAGTACCGCTTTCATAATTTGTATACCCTCGCTTGCCCTGCTGTTACCACCAGTTTTCCTCTGTTTCACAGAAGGGTGGGAAAGGGAGTTAAATGCTTTATAAAAGAAAATACGCCTTCGATTATCATATGATGGTCTGTTCTTCTACCTACTTTGAACAGTACAGGAAGGAAAGATTTTTTTCCATTTCAAAAAGCAGCCCTTCTAAATACTTTTGGCCTTCCAGAAACTGCAGGCATCAAGTCGATGAACGCAGTAAACTTCTAACTGCTAAACTGACTTTGCAACCATACACAGTTATAACTAATTAGGAACTTTAGATGCCTAGTGGAAGTCTTGTTCGTGTTGGCTAAGCATGTGCCGACAATAGCTTTACAAACCTGTAAATTTTGGTGTGTATTGCCTCCCTGATTTCAAAGTTTTAGCACAATACTTGGTCATAATTTTAGTAACGGAATTTCTAATGCTCAGACTACTAGAATATATTACTAAATTTGAAAATTAAGAAAGTCAACCTCCAGTATTTTCTTTTTGGTAAGTTATGAATTAGAAAAAAAAATAGCTGGTGGAAAATATGACGTAGTTTTAATTGTAGTGGCTGTGGGTCGGGATCTGTTCCATGCATTGTCCAATTAATTTGCTTTAGTTTCGTGCATCCTTTCTGATGTACACACAAAGCAGCCCACTAGAATGTAAAGTATCTCTTATCCTATTGACTAGGGAAGTGCAGCACTTTCCAACTCAGAGCAAAGGCTTCTCTTTTTTTGTTTTCTTTTGCCATTTATTGTAATACCCGAAGTTGAACTTAAACGTTCCCTTTTTATGCTATCAAAGTTGGGAAAAGTAAAAGGCAGACCTGAATAGCATCATCCCCACACTACAGAAGTCCAGTCTATCTCGTGTCTCACAGCAGAGTTGTCATTTGTTAGTACACAGTTCTCTTTGGTAGCCATTTCTAAGAAGTAGCACTTCAAAGAGACTTTTTAGTACTTACTGTCCAGGAAGTGTTTGTTTTAATCCTCAGGCTGAGGTGATGCCCATATTTTTGTATACTCATGACTGTTTTAGTAGGTGGTGTCTTTCAGTGTGTTTTGTGAGTGCCATAGCTCAGTGCGATTCATTTTTAACTTCCCCATTTAAATTTGTTTTGCTTTTACTATTCTCTTTTCAGAGAAAATGTAGTGCTTTTAAATAAAAAGTTTTACTGTGAGTGTTACTTCAGCTGTTTCTGTAGTCTTTCTTTACATTAAGGAAAAATATTTATCCTAAATATCTTTCTTTATAGCTTTGCCGCAGATGCGGAGCCATGCGGTACCTGGTGACCAGGCTTTCTAGATGTTTGTTTGTTTGAAAACTGTGTGTGTGTTTGTTTGAAAACTGTGACCTACAGAACTGGACACAGCCAAAGTAGAAGCAAACCATTGATTCAAGTGGGAAAATACAATTGATAATGATAGAATCAAGTCAGTCTGTAGCTTGCTTTGATGTTTTTCTTTGCTGCTGCTGTCGGTGTTGTCTTTTGAATTCAGTTCTGATTGAGCTGTCCACAGTGCTGCCAAATTTTGTTTGTATTTGGGTTGTGAAGCAGTTTTTTTTTTTTTTTTTTAATGACACATGTGGCTGGTGTAGTTCATTCTCTCCTGTTGTAATTTGTTTGTCCTCTTCTATTTTTTGCCAGTGCTGCTCGGTTATGTTTTGTCTTTTCCGTAGGTTTTAGTCTCTGTTCACCCTTCATTAAACAAGCAACTGAAAAATAAGCCTCTTCCTTGCTGAAAGTAGATTTAAAAGCTGTCCATGCGTCAGCCTGTAGTTTTACATTCCTCTTGAACCAGCCTAATCTAGCCCTGCTGCAAAAGAAATGGTCGTGCAGGCGTTGGTGTGGAAGGCTGTGTTGCGTGCTCTGGGCAGACCCATCCCAACTAAAACCAAGTCCCTCTCATTCCTTGCCTTCCTGTCCTCTCCTACTTAGTTTTAACTGCTTTGCTTCTCTGCAGGAACACTCATAATGCGAGTTTTGGGATCACAAGGCAGGCTGAACAGCTGCGTGAAGGCAGGGCTGCTCTTTCGGTGCTCGTTCTGTTTTATACCAACTCAAGTTGTGTCAGTGCTCGTTCTGTTTTATACCAGCTCAAGTTGTCTGTGAGCTTATTACGGCCTGAGGCGAAGGCGTTAAGGCCTGAGTGCCAGCGATAATATATGTCACGGTAGCTCTGCAGTTGTGAAAGTCTCTGTCTTTGAGAGAAGTGTTAAAATACTTAACTTTTCAGAGATACAGAATAATGACATACATCTGCACTGTTTTGGGCCCTGCTTGTCTTCCCTAACAGATTTTCTGGCAACGAGCTCATCGCATTCCCTTGTACAAGTTGCTTTTTAATCGGAACGTGGAGAATATGCTTCATGTTAACTTCCACCTGTGTGAAGAGTTAAATCAAGTAACCCATAATTCCATAAAATACGTGTAACTCTGAAGGATAACTCATCTCAGCATGTCATCTTGGGGACCTTTTGAAACTGTGTTGATGTTACAGCACAGATTTGCCTATAGGGAAGCAAGTTGATGATTTTGTGTGTAGTCTAGAAAAAAAAAAAATTGCAACTCTCTTCTGGCCAGACGAGGAGCTGACTTGGCAGGCGGTGTTAGATACTGTGGGTGGCTCTGTTTGAGCTGCTAATGTCACAGATTGGAGCTGTAGAACTTTTTGTCTTAGTGGTGCTTTTTTTTTGTATTCTTAGTTCGGTCATGAAATGAATGTTGGAGCTTATTAATGTGAGAAAATAATGAAATTTAAATTTTTTATTTAGTAGTAGAAAGTGTGTGGATGTGCTAATTTGGATTTATTTTAAAGAAGCCAATTTTAGAAGAGTTCCAGAGAGGGGAGGTTTCACTGGCTTAGCTAGATCAATCTAAAAATTGTTTGAAGTTAAACTTGTCATGTAGATGAATAATGCTTTAAAACATAATTATTACTACAGCCTCGTTATATACCTTCTGAAACTTGTTTAGCAAGTGTTTACTGTTAAAGGACAGGCGTCTATTCATACAGAGGGTAAATTCCTATCTAAATGTTGCTGTGTTCTTGGCTTCATTTAGCCTTTGATAATTAACTTATTTCATTGTCCTTTCATAGGATTTGTGGTTTGCAGTGAATGCTCCCTTTCTGCTGGGTTTTTTTTTATCAGTCCCTCTGTTGGTTGTGCTCTCTTGCCCCATCATACTCCTGCATCATTTCTGAAATCTTCGTTTGCTTCCACGTGGAGGACAAGACTTTGGGAGAGCAGGGGTTTTCTTGTTTGTGCTTTTTAACTGCCGCTGAAATGTAAGGTTTGGCGAACATCAGAACTTGTCAACCTCAGCTCTTCTAACCTGAATATTTCGGTTGAGAAAGCTAATGGGAGGCAGGTTGAAAAAGACAACCCCAAAACCCACCAACCCTCCTAACCGCAAACAAACCAAAAATAAAGTAGAGGAGAAACCCCAGTTGATGTAGAAATGACAATCCAGAAGAATGAATGTCTTGGTGAACCGGTATGTTTCTTTTTGGGAAGAGCTTCAGTGTTTAATGAAGGAATGCTTAGGAATAGTTTGTATGGATTCTGAATATTTGCATAAGGGTGTGTTCTTTAAAAAGCGAGAGCTTCATTCAGAAGAAGGAAACTTCCCACGGGGGCAAGGAAGTGGGGCTTTATTGTTTGGGTCTCGTTATGTGATTAGAATACAGTAGTGGTGTTTTTTTCCTAATTGTTTCTGACTTTCAAATTCCCTTGAATTTAAAATATCAGTGGAGGTATAGGGCACTCTGTAGGAAACTTGTACGTGCCTTTTTTTTTTTTTTAAACTTTCACAGAGCCCTTAAAATAACACACAGACTAAAAATGGAAATTTACAGGGCTGAGTGCCACATGCAGTAAAGTTTTAATAGTGACACTACAGAAGAAAATTAATTCTTTCCAGAGGAAATGGAATTTTTACATAAAAATTTGGATTTCCCTATAGTGAGATGCCGTTACTTGCTGTCTCCTCCCGTGCTGTTGCCGTCACGACTGGGGTGGCACAGTGCCACGACTGAGTTTTGGTTTGTATCAACTAATATGAGAACTTAAGTTGCTTACAAGAAGCAGGTGGAGGAAAAACCCCTGAGATGTACCAGGAAAAAAAAAAAAATTCTCACTGGGGAGTTCTGCTGAAAGCCTACGCTCTCGTCATATCTCAGTTATTCCATGATTACAAACCTGCATTTTGCCCCTCTTTTCAGCGATGCTGAAAACCACAACCCTATCTCTTGAAACCGCAATAGATACTATTGGATCTCTTGCGTGTTAAAGATGCTCTTACAGCTGCTTTCACTATCTAAAATGATAAAATAAAGCATAACCTCAGCTCTTAACTGTGAATTTTCTATTTTGAAACTAAGCCATGAGAGTGTTCATGTTTTTGTAGATGAATCCACCGTGGGTATGGGGAAGGATTTGTTTTTCAGGGAAAGCATGACTGCTTCGGAGTTATAGCTCAACAGTTGAGTTTTGTAAATTAAAATATTATTTCTCGGTATAAGGAGAATGTAAAATTTTTCTTTTTGGAATTTTTACATAAAAATACTGCCAGCCAAAGTCTGGGGCAGTATGGATGTGCTTGCAGAGGTACAGTGCAAAATACAGCCATGCTGGCTTTTTTCTTTAATAAGCTGGGGACAAATAATTTCTGTGTTTCATTAAAATTGTATACAATGTGAATACCAGAGGGGATGGGGATTTGGGGCCTCTGTGGCACCAGTTTACAGCTGGTGAGGCACAGCTCACTAAAAAGACATGCCAGCGGCAACAGAGTAAAGTCCAAGCTATTAGAGCTCGTTAAGCTTAGCAGAGCCTGTGTACATGTGGGCACTAATGTCTCTAATAATAAAGTAGGCCGCAGGAGAGGCACGGGATGTAATGGCAAGGAAGGAGAAGGAAGGGAAGGGCAAGCTGTTGTTAGAGAGGTTGGGGGAGCAACGTTGTGCTGAGAGCTGCGACTCTGGTTCAGGTCGCTTAATCTCTCCAGTGTCTGCTCCTGAGCTATGATATGTAGACCAGTTCTTACTATTTCTAAGGGAAAAATAATATCGTACGATATACCAAGATCTTGAGTTATAGAGGTAATGGAGCGTCCCAGGGAGGTTGTACAGTGTACTGGTGTTATTCGGTGTGTGTTTGTGTGTGCAAAAGGTACTTGATGAAGTTGAAGTACTTAATGCGGAGGGGAGTTTGGGGCTGAGCACCCCTCGCTGAGCTCAGTGCTGTGCCTGGCACGAGCTGGAATGACTCTGTGCTGTCTGTGGGGCTGAATGCAAGTGCTTGTTCGTCTGATATTCACACCGACTAGTTAAACTTCAGTCTGTGCGTTGAAATAAATGTTACTGGAAGAGTTGGTACTGATGGATAAAGAAGTCACGCTTTACCAGCTTACTACGGACTTAAAAATACGGAGGGTAGGTTCTGTTGTTTCATACATACCTCTGCGGTCAGCTAATACAGAAGGAGGGGAAGCCACATCTCTTTCCTAACCTTGATGCAGTATTTCAGCAAACGTGAGGGGGATAAAGAGATTGTATTGAATGGAGGCATTGCCCTTTCTGAAAGCAGAAAAGCCTATTACGTTCTTTACTTTAAATTGTTAGAAAAGACATCTGGAATTAGTTCATAATTTTCTAAGGTATGGAAAAGTGAATGAATCATTATGGTCAAGCGTGACAAACAGCACTAAAAATGTTCTCCATTTCCCCCTTTTATTGAGTAGAGGTTTCCCTGAAGATGGATTTATTTTGTAGTTTGAATTCACATTTAACTTTAGACTGGGTTGCTGACTTGTGGGTAAGCCATAAGCATCCCCTCCATTGTTTGGCTGAGGCTCACTATTTGGATTACTTAATTCGACATTGCAGTTTGTAATTAAAAGCATTTCTCTGCATCCTTTAAGGTTTTCAGTAGTACTTTGTACGGTTTTGTGTACAGGGAGCAGTTAAACCACCTCACTCGTTAACAGTAAGCATAGATATTGTATGCTCTGTATGCTCCTTGCGTGCTCTGATGGTGCTCTTCTGCCCCTTTTCCCGCTTGCAGGTGGCCAGTGGAGTGGTGAGAACCAACTTGTTAGCATTTGAAAATATGGAGGATAACTTTGAAGGTCTAGGCTGGAAGGAGAATGTGGGAGAGAAAAAAAAGAAATTAACACTCGGTGTCTTTTGCAAGTTGCAGTTGTCCAGAAGCAGCTTGTGGCTAGAGAAATGAACCGTGCTTTGTTTCGCGCCTGCTGCTTTCTCCTGGAGCATTAATCTCTTCCTCTTTGGTTCTCTGGCATTTTGCTCTTGTAATCTTTCATGTATTCTTATTTGAAACGTGGTCATAACTTACACAGCAAGCTGGATTGATGTCTTGCTTCTCCCTTTCATCTCTGACTGCAACACCCACTCGCACCATTGATGTCTGGGAGTGATTCTGCTCTCTGTGGATCATATCACTTCTGGCACCATGAAGAGAGATCCTGTCTCTATCTTACAGGGGTCAAAAAGTAACCAGGATAACCAAGAGAGCTATAGATCTGTAACTAATTATTTATTCCAGGCAAAATAATCATGGAATGGTTTGGGTGAGAAGGAACCTTTAAAGATCATCTAGTCCAACCCTTCTGCCATGTCTTTCAGTAGATAAGAGGGTTGACTTGAGAATTAACGGTGCAGTAAGTGACAATTATTCCATAAAAATGATCTCTAGATTAGGTCTACTGAACGTAATGAGATGATAAGATTGAAGGCAATGCTGTTTATCTAACGCTCTGACTCCTTGTTAAGGTTTTTGATTTCATACTACGACGCTAAGATATCAGAAGCAATCTGTCAGAGTGGGATCCCTAAATGTCTCAAAAGTCGTACATGGGACTTAAAATACTGGGACAGCTCCTTCGTTTTTGCTGGTCAATATTGAAGCCCTCCTAGCTCTGATAGCCCACCTCGGCATATGCCAATGTGCTGTGGTTATAAAGCGTGCTAGCCACTCACTGAGAGACCAGAAGAACCTTTAGAGAGGGGTTCCATCAAAAAATGATGTGAAAGGCATCGTGTAGGAATCCATGACAGGGTCCAGGTGTGGTTTATATGTGGTCAGAGTGAGAAAAGAAAAAGCAGAAACGTAATACATTCAGAAAAAATGAGGAATGCAAGAAGATAGTTGAGCTAAGTGTCCTTAAGGTTGGCTTGCAAATGTAAATGGAGACACAGGTGGCCTGGGATGAGCAGGAATTTGAGAGATGTACAGGAACAGGCTGAATGCGATGGGGAACGGGGACACCCCATGTGGTGCTGGACGAATAAGAGTTGTAAAGCATTGTTAACAGCGCCATGTCTTTGCTTTGCCACTAAATAAAAGAAAAAGCGACTTCAGAAGTTGAATTTGATGAGCCCCATGACCGCTTTGGGTGCTGTAAAACTTACTGGGTTTTACTTGATTTCTGGGGCAATAAGGCTTTTACACTGAATTTACGGATTCGTCATAGTGGATACAGATAAGGTTTACAGGCTTGTCTCCTCCTCACCCACCTTTTTTTCTTTTTCTTCTGGGGACGCCTTAGTAATCAGTTAGCCCTCCACCCAGTCGTATAATTGGCCTAATTGGTATAGCTAAGACAGCAAGTGGTTAAAGGAGTTGTTTGAAGTAGTCTTAGGTATACTTTATTTGCATAAAAAGGTAAGAAGAATTGTTTTTCCCTTTTACTCTTTACCCGTTTCCATTCCTCCCGGTGCTTATCTGGAGGTTATTTCCCATGCTGGGCTTTACAAAGTACTGGTTTTCAAGAACTTGCATCATTAGGAGAAAACCTCATGAAATCTTCTGGCAATCACATCTTAATAAAGAACCTTAAGTAATTGATATTCAAGATATTGCTGTAACAGATACCAGATTTAAATGAACTCCTCATTCCATCATCTCTTCTTCTGCTTCCCTCCAGCTCTTTCCTTGTGGTTTGTTGAATTCTTGGGGGTAAGAGATAAGTCCCGTTACCTTTATTTGTTGTGCGTCGTCTAATCCAATAATGCTATAGCTTGACTGAAGAACTTTTAGTTTCCATACTCTAAAACGTGCTTAATGAGCAGCAGACAGATGTACCCTGTCTGCCCCCCATAATATCAAGGGACTAGGAGCTGCAGCTTTGGATTTTCCTTATCTCGTAGAAAACACTGCCAGCCTTTTTCCTATCTTTCTCTAACAGTTCTTAACAGAAAGCCAGTGGGAAAGTTAAACTTCTCTCTAAAACTCAGACTGTAAGAAAACTTGAAGACAGCCTGTAGGTTTTTTTTCGGTTGGGTCCTAAAAAGAAAAGGCTGAACTCCCTGTGTTCCTTTTCTTGCTGTGACCATATATATATATGTAAATAAAATAAATAAGAACTCTGTGCAGATCCTGTCAAGGATTTGTATTGGATGTTTTCCACATTCTTGAATTCCTTCTATTACTAGTATTTGAATAACTATTTCTGGAAAACCTGTTTCCCCTGCCATGGAGTGTCTCCTCCCCAAGGCTCCCATTCTGCATCTTAAGGCTGGGCTCCCAGAAGGGTCCATTACCTGTTTGGAAGCCCAGGGACAGGCCACCAAGGTGGCTCGGAGTAGCAGCATGTGACATATTGGGAGAGGCTGAGAGAATCAGGTTTGTTCAACCTGGAAAAGGTGAAAGGATGATCTTTGGGCTGTCTACAAGTACCTACGGGGAAGCTATGGAGAAGATGGAGCCAGACTTATGGCAGGTGCACCAGAACAGGGCAGGAGACAAGGGACAGAAGCTGGAACACAGGGAACTCCAGGTGAGGATAAGGCAAGTTTATTTTATCACGGGGGTGATCAAACACTGGAACAGGTTGTAAGAGATATTGTGGAAACTTTGTCCTTGAAAATATTCAAAACTTGACTGGACAAGTCAACCTGGTCCCTTCCAACCTGCTTTAATCTATGTTCATGATACTCGGCACCTCTGCAGTAGCTCCTGGAAAGGCTTTTTAAGCAGGTGTGTCTGTTTCTTTCCCAGTCTTGGTCTTTTTTTAACCTGATTGTGATGAACACATTTTCTGCTTTTTTTGTTTCCTGCAGTTCTGGAGGCAAAACAGCTGACGCCTAGTTGAAGACAAGTTATTAAACCCTGTTTTTTTCCAAGTAGGGATGCCTCCTCTCTGCCTCTGTGTGATGGAATCTGTAACTGACCTGGAGGCAGCAATGCATATGTTACAATGGTTGTATAGTCTGTGCTGTCTGTAAGGCTGGGGTTGGCAAGTGAGGTGGATCAAATCCACTGCTACAGGAGAATTGGATTGCACATTGAATTAAAATTCTGTATGCTAGCATGAAATTTGCCCTTCTTGTACTAAATACTTGGGTATCAAGTAATTAGTTTATCTAAAATACTTTGAAAACTGCATATTTTCTTGCACAGCAATATCCGAAAACACCAGTAAGTGATGATACGGAAGAGCTGCCCTGTTGTCTCATGTTAGAAACCCTAGCTGAAAGTAAAGTTTCCAAATAAGGCTTCCTTCCTTCACTTTAGTTTCATTTAGAGGCTATATATTTAGAAAAATGGTTTTAGAGAGACTTCCTATCGACAAACGTAGGTTGCATTAGCCCAGTGCTAAAACACGCTTTGAGTTGTGAAAACATCACCCGATTATTAAATATGCGTTAGGACTTGCCTCACAAGGAAACTTATTGATATAATTACACTAGTATCATTATGCTCAGATGATTTCCTGTGTCAACAAGCCCTTAGATGCAACTAGTTCGGCCCCTTCTTATTTAGTAACTCGTTAGGCCTCTGACTGTGCATTAAAGTTGCATAATTCTTTGCTAAAAAAACTTCAACATGCAAGTTTAGTGCTGACTGGCAGCGCTTCCGGGGCACTGAGCAGACCAGCAGTTAAGCTTTAAAAGGTGATGAAGAACCAGGGATCAAAAGAAATGAACGCTCTAAGTCTGGGAAAGGGTTAGAAATTAAATGTTCCTGAAAAATCATCGTTGCGTAATTGCGTGGATTTTGGAGCAGAGGAGCTGAGCCACCCTCGTTCAGGAGCCTGGCTCGTTTGCACCTTTTATATACTAGGAGTGTTTTCACCAGCCGAGTCCTTGAGTCACTGTCTTGTCTCTAGTTTTGATCCACAGTAACGTGCTGGAGTAGGAGCATGCACGCTGACAGCTTTGCCTTTGCAGTCCTGTTCTCAGTTTGCAAAACTCCAGTGTTTGTCCTAAAGCAGCATTTCTGAGACTGTGCAGAGTTCCTCTACCACCCCACTCTCCCTCCTGCTCTCTTTTGACAGAGCAGCGTTGCTTGACCTTTAATTTTATTTCAGAAAACTGCCACAAGAATGTTATTTTTCTAATATCTGTCGTCTTCCAGATTTTTTTTTAAATTTTAGAAATTACCGTTCTTAAGATAGATGAATGTTCATATTTATCAATGTGAATTGGATGAATTATAACAGGAAATCTGTTTTTTTCATTATAAAAATAAGCCTAAAGACAGTATACTGGCAGCTCATTTTTCAGTACTCATCTTACCTTACTCCACACCTTTAAAATGGGGCTCTTGATGGTCTCAATCATCATATCGAGGCTGAAATGTTCTCATTATTCATATTGTCATTTAGCAAATGAGTGAGGAGCTTCTGATACTTATCACACGGATGCTCCGGTTTATTAGTCTTTCATCTTTCTTCTAATTCATTCTTCCTCTGACAGTGCTTTAAAAGTAAAATCCAGGTTAGGCATCTAGATTTTCCGATGCTTTGAAGTAGCATCTCTCCAAAAGCATCATCTGCGTTAGCAAAGAGGTCTCTGAAAGAACAGGGACGGAGCAAGTAACGCGTGGTGAGGTATGGATTTTGGCAGGTTTCCTTGGGCAGGATGTCACCTCCAGCTCCGGTGTCTGGCAGTGTCCTCTGTAACACACCTCACCACGCTGCAAAACCTCCGTGGTAGGAACCTGTGTGCTAAGAAGAGTGTTCTCATATTGGTATGTTTAAAAGCAAGTGAGCGATGGGAATTACGCTGAGCTGCTTGAACAAGGAGCTGGGGCCGATGAATCCCTTTGAACATAGCAACTGTGTTTTATGATTGAGGCTCATGGCTTTTTCTTTGATAGAAGAGAGTAATAAGGCTCTCGGCTCTCCTGTCAACAGCAAATTCGGTATTTGGAGACCACCCTTCACAGCTGGTTGCTGTAGTACATTTCACGCAAGATAGTTTGATTTTGCTTTGGTAATTTGAGGCAGTAGTCCAAAAAGGGAATTCAGATCAACAGTTGTAATATTTAGCGTTTTCCCTTGAAGTTCAATTCACATCTCTCAGTCCTGTAGCTAACGCGTACGTGTCTGTTTTATGTGGTGAAAAATATAGGTTGACTGCTTATCAGGTCAATGCTGCTGTTTGATAAACAGTACTTATCTCCTTGAAGCAACACCCTGCCCTAAATAAGTTTACCTAGGGAGTTGAGCCAGAAATATCTTCCTTTTTAATTTTTTTTATTGTATCATTAAAAAAAAATCACTGAAGAAATGTTTAAAATGAAAATACAGGGTGGCAGTAGTCCTGCTTTCTGAACAGCTTGGGTTTTGGGGTTGTTTTTTTCCTCCATCAGACACACAGGTCGTAAAACTCTGCAGTCGCGTCTTTCCCCAGGAGTCTGTGCTTCTCCCTGTGTTTCTTGTTATTCTCCAAACTCAATATATTCCCTCTCTTATATTTCTGTTTGTCCCTAAAACTCCAGTGGAGGAATGTAACAATGTTGCTGAGTAATGTGGGATCGTGTTGATCCCCGAACACTTAAAGATACAGCTTTGTTACGCCCCTGTGTGAAGCAGTAAACGAACCCATTTTAATACAGTGGGAGGAGGATGTATTGCTTAATTACAAAATCAATTATTTTTTGCAGCATAGATACCTTGTGGGGGGGTTCCCCCACTTTGTACTTCCAAATTTTGTAAACTTCCCC
>VXBO01013780.1:25300-45108 GCA_013400135.1 Rhinoptilus africanus
GCCACTGATCACAACCCTCTGAGTTCTGTCACACAGCCAGCTCTCAGTCCACCTCACTGTCACCTCATCTAGCCCATACCCCCTCAGCTTCCCAACGAGGATGTTATGGGAGACAGTGTCAAAAGCCTTGCTAAAGTCAAGGTAGATGACATCTATGGCTCTCCTCTCATCCAGCCAACCAGTTATAACATCAAAGAAAGCTATCAGATTGGTCAAGCATGATTTACCCTTGGTAAATCCACATTGACCACTTCCAATAACTTCTTGTTCCTCAACGTGGTTGGAGATGACATCCAGAATGAGTCGCTCCATACCTTCCTAGGGACAGAGGTGAGACTAACCGGTCTGTAGTTCCCTGGGTCCTCCTTCTTGCCTTTTTTGAAGGAAAAAAATAGGGAAACAGAATAATCTTTTTATCACAGAAACCTGAAGGTTTAGGTCATGAAAGCACAAATCTTTAGCAACCATCAACTTTTAACAAATCGATGGAGTTAATGAGAACTGCAAATTTTAATGGCAATGTTTATGAAAGGGAGGAAGAAAAGTGTGTGTCTAGCTCAATATATTTGAAAGACAAGACCCGAAACAAGCATCCCAAACATAAACGGAAGGAGAAAAAGCAATATTAGGACAAGAGGAAACGGGTTCAAGTTATGTCAGGGCAGGTTTAGATTGGATATCAGGAAACATTTTTACACTGAAAGGGTTATTAAACATTGGAACAGGCTGCCCAGGGAGGTGGTGGATTCCCCATCCCTGGAGGTGTTTAAGAAAAGGGTAGATGAGGTGCTTAGGGACATGGTTTAGAAGTGTTTTTTGTCAGGTTAGGTTAATGGTTGGACTTGATGATCTTAAAGGTCCCTTCCAACCTCACCGATTCTATGATTCTGTGATTCTATAATATTAAATAAAATTAACTAACACAAAATATTCCCAATGTCAGGCCATGGATTCTGATGAAATATCTGATATGTGCAGAAATTGCTGGAAGTCAGGTTAGTAGAACTGTAAAAATAAGTAAGGAGATGCCGATGGGGAAACTGGATATGGGGAGTGTTGAAGGATAAAGTGGGGAAATGACGCTGCTAAGGTTGGGAATGGTCTTGTTTATTATTTCATTAAAGACTTTATGCATAAATGTTAGGAATAAGTACATAAATCTTCATCATGGCACGTAGCAGGCATTGTTAGAAAAGGAGAACCTGAGAATCATACAGAAAGCAGTAGATACGGGTTTTTAAAAAAGAAGATATTCAAGATCCTGTAGCTGGGAGTTAGTAATGATCTAACTACTGGGGTATGGAGATGATGAGTTATAGACAACCGGGACCAGCACGAATGTACTGACTGGTTACCAGATGGCCAAGAGATGCCAATGGTACAACAGGCAAATGCAGTTTAGGGCTCATTAACCCAACGTTTCCGATTGAGAGATGAAAGCATCACTGTGGTTGTACTGGACCCTGATGGGACCTCGTGTAGAGTAACTCTTGGTCTCGGTCAGGAAAGGTGAGCTGAAAATGCATTAGCTTGAAAAACGCTGGGAAGGATGAGAATGAAGCCTGATTTATGAGAAGAGACTTAACAGTAGTATAGCCTAGAACTAAGAATTAAATGGGAATTTGGTTTAAATCTAAACATACGCTAAGAGTACTTAATCTGAAGGTCGGTGAGTATAACCGGATGAGGAATAAATAAAAGTGGAAGGATGTTTCTGAGCGTTAGAGCATCCCAGTTGTGAAACAGCTTTCCAGTAGGGAAAGGGAGGGTGGGAAAGTGGTGACTGACGTGTTAATGAAGGGATGGGTATTGTTTCTGCTGCTCTCACAGGGCTGCATTTGATAATCCCAGGAAACCACACCTGGTTTCTTATATAAGTAATGAGAAGCCTCCTGGGTTATTTCACATGCGGAGGTTTTGCTGCAGGTTGTTATTGCTCTCAACCATGGAAAACCTAAGCACTGATGCTGCTGGAGTTTTGAATACCTGAGTTGGTCCCTTACGCGCTTCTCCATGGATTTTTAGTGGAATCATAAAATCATAGGGTTGGAAGGTCCCTCTGGAGATCATTTAGTCCAACCCCCTGCCAGAGCAGGGTCACCCAGAGCAGGGGGCACAGGAACCCATCCAGGCGGGTTTGGAATGTCTCCAGAGACGGAGACTCCACCACCTCCCTGGGCAGCCTGTGCCAGGGCTCTGCCACCCTCAAGGGAAAGAAGTTCCTCCTCATGTTTAGGTGGAACTTCCTATGCTCAAGTTTGTGCCCATTACCCCTTGTCCTGTCCCTGGGCACCACTGAAAAGAGCCTGGCCCCATCCTCCTGACACCCACCCTTCAAGTATCTACAAGCACTGATAAGGTCCCCCCTCAGCCGTCTTTTTTCCAGACTAAAGAGACCCAATTCCCTCAGCCTTTCTTCATAGGAGAGGTGTTCCAGTCCCCTCATCATCTCTGTAACCCTTTGCTGCACCCTCTCCAGCAATTCCCTGTCCTTCTTAAGCTGGGGAGCCCAGAACTGGACACAGGAAATCTTGTAGATTGTAGAATTTTGTAGATTGAAGCAACGACAAGTTGTCTGATCTACGGCTGGTGTTTGAGATCAAGAATACAGTAGACGCGTGCATTGTATTTGCTGTAGATCCATGCAACTCAGCCAAATGTGATTGCAAAGGTGGTTTAAGTGGTAGAAACTCCGTTTTATAGATGTTTGCTCAAATAAGTGTGCTTAGGCGATTCGCTTCAGTGTCTTGTTTTGAAACCAAGGTTCTTCCCTGCAACAAAGTTCTAGTTTTCGTGGCGGCGCCTGCTTGGCCTCTCAAATTCCCACCCAGCTGAGATGTAGTATCAGAAAATGCAACTAATTTGAAGATTTTGGTCGGTAATAAGGGGTAGGAAATACAGCAAATGGTGAATCAGAATTCATGCATTCCTGATGGCAGGTTTTTTTTCAGATTTTAGATTGCTTAAAAAAAGTTCGTAGTTCAAATGTGCTGTGCTTCATTGGTCTAATAGCCTGTACCTTTGTTGAACGGTCAGGTTGATACAGCTAACCTGTGCTTTCTCTTTTTCAGTGCTTGCACCTCCTCCCCCGTTGCCACCACCAATACAGGGATATGCCTTTAAACCCCCTCCTCGACCAGATTTTGGCACTTCTGGAAGAACAATCAAACTGCAGGCCAACTTCTTTGAAATGGACATTCCTAAAATAGATATCTACCATTACGAATTGGATATAAAGCCAGAAAAATGCCCTAGAAGAGTTAACAGGTAATAACTGTGCTTTGCTCTTCCTCAGTTTGTTTACATTCTTGTTTTCCTTTGAAAATGCTGGAGCCATGTGCCAGTCTTCGTTGACAGCGTGGAGGATGTGTCTGCCTTTGTTTGTACTGATAGCTTCCCACTTTGCATATCCATCAACAGGGTGTTTTTTTTTTTTTTCTCCAAGTCTTTCTGTCCCAATCCAAGATTTCTGTGCTGATTGTCCCTTATTTTGATTGAACTTGTTAGCATCTTAAGATGCTGCTGATCCAAGCCACTGGTGTCAGATGGAAGAACTGTATTAACCCTGGTGGAGTTAGGTCAGTATAAGCCAACTTGATAAATACTATTCTTAGTATTGCTTTATGAAATGTTGGAGGGCAGTTGGCTGACAAGTCCTTCAGCAGAGAGCTGATGTTGCCGCCGTGTTTTTCTACCTTCCCCCACTGACAAGGCACGGCAAAACCCATTTGTGCTGCTGCGAGAGGATTGTGTAGGGACTAAATTAGGTAAGAAATTTTCCTTCATCAGGAGATTCTATATAAGGGAAAGCTATGCTCCTGAAGCAGATAGCAAGGTGAAAACATGGATCATTTGGCCAAGGAAGCAAGCAATTAGGTCTTGCATTTTGCATATGTGCCCTGTTAGTCACAGTGTGGCAACCTCATTGACTTGAAAGAGAGTGGTGTTGCCAGAAGTGAAACTTGAGAACAAGATTTGGCACTAACTGGAAACCACAAGTGTCTTCATCGTAACTACCTACATCTTGACAGTAGAGGATCGGAATGGCATGTTTATATATTCAAGAGCAAAACTTTTCCGTATTAAAAAAGGTCACAGGGGTGGAATATGCAGCCATGAACCAAGTGTGGAGTCGAAAAAGCCACCTGAAAGCCAAAGTTTTCTGAACGTGAATTAATAAACCAGAGTGCATGATCCATTGTTATACTAAAGAGTCGGTAATGACAGCGTTTTCATAAAGCAGCATCGCTATGCTTTGCTGTCCTGTTTTTTCTTTTCTTGTGGTGATGTACTATAAATTTAATTTTTAAGTCAGTCAAGAATGAATTTAATTTTAAAAGCAAGCAGTGTCGTAAGTGTATTAAGCTGAACTCTCTCATCTTGCCCAAGGGTAACCCTGCTGATTTCACTGAAATACTCGTACTGCATTGGGAGTGCTGCAAAAAATTTCCAGCAGTCACTTTTTTTTCGGAGTGGGAGCTGTGATTTGCTTTCCATAAGGGATATCCCTGCCACCAGCTCCAGCCCTGACAGCTGGCTCGCTGCTGCCTGGTGCACGTGGCCCTGCCTCCGTAGCTCCTGCGCAGCTCTTGTGTGACTTGTGTCACTGTGTGATGGTCCAGCATGTGGGTGGTTGCTCATCAATGGCAGAGAGCTTAATTACTAAATAATAAAGCAATCTTTCTCACTGAAAAGGCGGATTATACTCGGTAGCAAGTTCTGTCTGCACTGACAGCTTCTGACCTGCTCTACTTTGTCAGGTTAGTCACTCCCTCTGTTGTGGTAACAGGAGCAAGTATAAATCTGCATAGATTAATTGCCTTTTGCAGTAAACAAGGATGTCAGAAATGCCTTTGACAGTGGTAACGGTGCATGTTTCTCAGCGCAGTGTGGGAAGAATACAAATTGGATTCGCTTAATGAAGTGTATGTTTTATTTCTCTTGAGTGCTTATTCCTGCGTGTGTTCCGTATGTGTAGATATACATGCACTCGCCTGCGCCTCGGTTTTTGTGAGCTGTGACCTTTCAGTTCTAGCTGTATACCTATATTTCTGTGTGTGCTTATATATACGTATACAGGATTATGCAGGATGCACATGTAGTCCAATTCTAAATGATAGATTTTTCATCTGGCCACATGGTTCTAGTATTTTGGTTATATAATTCAGATGTATATTTATAGTTTTTATCATTACTTTATATGTTTCAGCCCCTAGAAAGGATAGAGATTTTATTTTCATGTACGCTACTCCCTCATCTATCCCAGCTTCAATCTTCAGTTTTATACTGGGACTTACTGTGGCTTGGCCTATGACCCTGCAGACCCGCTGCAGGGATTGTGTACGGTGTCCACACTGATGAGACGTGAGCTGGAGCAGGACTGGAAAACACAAAGCTGAGACAATATGCTGCTGCGCCAAATCGATACAGTCTGGCTACCGTTCTTCACCCTCCTGCAGAAATCCCACATCTCTTTGTATAGTTAGATAAGGAGAGTGGGAAATGTGAGTTTGGTTATGCATCGTAAAGGCCTTTGGGTTAATTCGTGGACAGCTAGGACTCTATGAGCTTCAAGATGGACTTTGCAGTCACTGGCACTTGCTGTGCTTGCTTGATCTTGATAGAATAGTAATCCCAAAGGGCCGAAGTTAGTGAATTGGTAAATAACTCTTTTAAATTCACATGGAGAAAATAACCTACTTTTCATCAAGATGTCTCTGCCCACAGCTGAGAAGCACCAGTGCTAAATGTGGTTTGAAGCTTGAAAACCTTAATTAAGTGGAAGCGTTCGTTTTTATATAGAGTAGTTCATGATCGGAAGAACTTTCTCAGTGAAAGAATGGGTTTTCCATTGCTCAGTCTTTCACTCAAGGTTGAAAAATAGCTCCTTCCTCCCACCCTCCAAATACGCACTTGTTCAGTCTGACATTGCAGACCTGAGGCAGAAATTAGTGGGGCAAGTTTTATTCGCACTTAGCAGCTCAGGCAAGTTGTTTTCAGTAGTCACATCTTACCTTAAAGCCTTGGCACACAGCAAAGAAATTGTCGATTAAACCAGTCTTCATTCTTTTCTTGAATGAATTCAGTGTTTCACCTCAGGTTTTTACATTGCTTTGATATCTAACTGTATGCTGGGTTAATTACCTTTCCAAGTCAAGGTGTGTGAAATAATCACCTGCAGCGTTTCTGGGCTGCTGGTTGACAACAGCACCGAAGAAACAGTGGTTTCCTTTCAGTGTTGGTTTAACTTCTTAATGCCCTTTTGCCCCAAGCTGTACCTTAAGGATCTTGTAGGCAGCGTACTGCAGACTGCTGATGGATTTCAGATTTTATAGCCCTGTGATAAGGTAGCCTGAAGGGTGTCTCTTTGGGACATTGGGACCAAAGACATTTGGCATCAAAGGGTGTTATTATTCCAAGAGACCTCCCATCAGCTGGTGAACTGCTTTACATGACCAGTGCGTAAACGCTGTGGTTTGACAAGAACTTTGCGAGTGGTTACCTCGTTCGTATAAACATGCAACCTAATTCCGGCTATGCTTAAATAAATATGGATTTTTAATATGCATGGGTCCCTGTGAATGTGCATATCCAGTCGTGTTGGATGGATCTCGGTCTTGTTGTATACGTGAAAAAATTACATTTAAAAGTAACCTTTCTTAGTGCCACACAAAAACTTTGCATATCACTGTTACCGTAGAACTGTTGTCCTTATGCTAAGTCTGTAAGCCTGGATAGCCATTGTTTTGAAAGCTTCTCAGGCTGCTGAGCTTTTGGACCATGGTTCTCTACAGAAAGGGCTGTAGGACAGGGGAGCAGAAGCCCCAGGAGAATATCAAGCACCTCTTGTTTTGAGCTTGAGAGAGCATGAGCTTTCGCTTTACCGCTTTTAGTAGGTCACAGAAAAGAGGAAGGAAAGTTTCGACCTGAAAAAGCTAAAAATAGCTGCTTTAAGAAAACAGTTTAGTCTGTGAAAAGGTTGCTTTAATTCAGGTCAGTCAGATCTTGCCTTTAACACCCAAAAGTGGACAACCCTTTCATTTACCTAATGCCTCTATTCATAAATCTTAGTGTTAGTGTTCATTTGCTACTCACCATCAACAGCAAAAAATTGAATTAATGTAATCTTTTTGTATTTTCAGGGAAATAGTGGAGCACATGGTTCAGCACTTTAAAACCCAGATTTTTGGGGATCGCAAACCAGTGTTTGATGGAAGAAAAAACCTATATACAGCTATGCCGCTTCCCATTGGGAGAGATAAAGTAAGTTTTAAATAGAAAAGTTAAGTATTTGCAGACCCTTTCTCATAACTGATAGGAAATGATTTTGTATTTCTGGAATAGATGTCGTCTCCGGTTGCCACTCTGCTCGGGATGTGGTTCGCCAGGACAGAAGCGTGAGCTTGTTGCCGTCAAAATGATCACCCTCCTTTCCGTATCCCTTCTTTTCTCTCTTCTGTATCCCTTCTTTTCTCTCTCTCCCTCTCTCTCTCTCTCCCTCCTTGTTTGGTAAGCTGGATCAACTGCCCAAGACAGTGGACAAGCTCCATGCTACCAGTAGGGAGAAAGTGAAAGCACAGTTGAGTTTGGGAGAGGGCAGCTGTTGTGTCAGCTCGTTAATCTCATCAAAGCGCACTGTAAGCTGATTCTCACTATCCACTAGCTGTGAGAAACTCCTCCATCCTTCTGTTGGCGGTGTGGAACCTCTTCTCTAATCCTTTACGACGGGAGAGCCAAATTAATTTAAACTGCACAGGTTCAGACCTGCTAGTGTAGCCCTGGGGCAACTGAAGAGGACGTGCATGTTCTGTTTGCCAGCTCTGTTCGCGGGGCGGTGACCTCTTCGGTCACTCCGGCTGTAGCTGCAAAGTGTACCCACGTCTGTGCCCATTGGTGACTGGTGAAGCAGAAGGGACTCTGTTGGAACATGCTACTGTGCAAACCCGAGAAAGTAATTTAGGCTATGCTTCTGTGGTCTAATATCAGATTGAGTTTTCTGTGGCCTTTTTTATTTAGATGATGAATGCTTGAGGATACAGTCATTCTCGTTCCTCATACTGTGGTAGTTCCCAGGGGCCGTTTTACCCTTCTGCTGTGGGTGCAAGGTGAGGCATGCACAGTTACCGATCCCATGGAAGTTGATTACACCCAAACTAGACAAAAGGAAAACCTAAGGGGAAAAGGGAAATACAGAAAAATATGGAAACTTGCTTGTGTGATAAAGCTGGGAATAGAGATCAGGTCTTCTAAAATTGAGTAGCGGTGTGCTACAAAATAGTTCATGCTGTCCTTTGCTGTCTCATATTGTATGCCCGTGTAGTGCTTGGCGTAGTTAATAGTCCTACCTGAATCAAGCTCTTAATCTCTCTTGTGTAGTTTTTATTTCCCCCGAATGTATTTAAGCGAATGTCATGCAGTACGGGTGCCTCTCTACTCCAGTCTTAATTATTTTTTCATTAACTGATAAGCTAATGTCTAGGAAAACTATAAAGGAATAATTTTAAAGTATTAGAGATTATTTTTTTCACTTTCATGTATAGTACTCCAGTTCCTACAGATTTGACATGCCAGATTGTGAAGTATTTACTGAAGGTGGAATGTTTTTTGGCTAGTGTGTCCTAGGGTTTTAAACAAGTCCTCTGGATGCACGCGGTTTCCTTATAACTGTAATACTTTCCAAGTTGTGGATGACTGACAATATATTATATGAAAAGTGTGAAGTTCTGCATTTGCTAAATAAAGGTAAATGAGAAATGGTTTCTCTATGGAAGATAAACAAACTGGGATCAAATTAATCCTTGGATTATTTGTGAGGCTTCGTGAGGTCCATAGTGTGGTTGGGAACTGGATGACCTTCTCCTCCTGTTCCGTGTCTGCCCGCTGACCAAGTAGGACTCGATTCTTCATGCTTTGGATTTTAAAACCCACCTATACTAAATCATACATGGTAAAAATGAAGTCTAGTGACACTGCGCCAGCAGGAAATGCTTTTGACGCCCTGATTCCTTCAAGTCTGTGCAAATGAATGTTGTATCCTACACCTGGGAAAAGGCTGACTTTAATGATTTCGTTAACCCTTTTGGGTGGGACAGAATTATCTAGCCGGAGCGATGATCATTTGCAAAAGGCGGTCACTGAGGAGAGTGTTTTTAGTGGAGGTTAGCTGGCACAAGATGGTTCAGATAGTTTCATCTGTCTCCCCCATTTAGGCTCACTTTTAATAAACTCGTATCTTTTCCCTGTTTCCCATGGGATATAGGACTTGGTCGGTTTTTCTGCCATATATATATTCATGTTATTACCCTGGAGAAAAGAGCTAATAAAGATAAGTCTTCAGCCTGTTTAAATCGGACGTGGGAAATTTAGCTTAATGAGGGAAACAGTTAGGTGGTGCTAAATTGGTTTAAACCAGTATAAAGCTTGTAGGTATTAGGCCTTTCCTTCAGCATAATTAGATTAGGTTTCTTTGGGGGTTTTTTGGCTGTTCGGTACATAACAAAGGTATTTTCATTTAGGACCGTATTGAAAAGATTCATGAACATACAATGATTAATAGATGATCCTTAATCTAAGTGGAAGAAGACCTTGATTTACTCGCAGTGTACTGGAAGAACTGATGCTAAGCAGAAGGTTGACACCAAATTGCCTGCATTTCCCCCCCTCTCCGTTGCTCTTTAACTTAATTAATACACTCTGTCCTCATCCCTTGTCGGTGGTGGTTGTTCTAGGGTTGGGTTTGGGTTTTTTTTTAACGTTGACCTTGCCGACAGCCCTGCTTCTCTTACAACTTTTCTGTTATATAAATACTTTTTATCTTTTCTGCTTGGCCTTCATGGTTATTGGACCTGTTTTCATTCCTTCCTTATCGTACCTTGTTTTCACTCTTTTAATTCCTTCACTTTTTTTAGACCTTTCGGAACAAATATGGAGTATGTAAATATTAACAGAATGCTTTTGTCGTTTTTACTCATATCCATCAAGAAGAAAGACGTGTATAGGACACTGTCAAGGTATAAAGATATCAATAGTCTCCTCTTTCCTCGTAGATTTTAACAGCAAGCTCAGGTCACCTCTAACTGTGGCTTTGTACACAGCTGCTGCGTTACTTGTGTATTGCCCTGAAATGTCCTTCTACAATTAAAAGCGGGAATTAAACTTTAACTGAACTTGAGAGTTTTCTTACCTGGCAAGATTTGCAAACAACTGATGGATCTTAACATACATCTTAAGCAGTCTTTCATTATAAACCCAGTAATTACGAGTGAATCGTTTGATACAGAAATCCTACAGCTGTTCCCTTTTTCAGAAGGAAAGTGTTAATTCTGTTTATGGCCACAACTTTACTCCGCTTGACTTTATTTATTTGAAGTACTGCTAATGACTCTGTACATGGTAAAAGCAGACCTCTTTCTTTTGGCCATAGCTTGAGATTTCCAAACAAGTCCAGGGGAGGTAGGCACCCAAATATTTGGTGGGAAACGCTGCATCTGTTTTCCTCTGAATCCCTGGGAAGGAAAAGCTCTTTAGAGAAAAGGTACATTGTATGGTCAAACATGATAAAATGATCACGTAGTGATGCCTATGTTTTAAAGAGAAGATGCAGTACCAAGAATTTCCCAGAAACACGTGGTCAGGTTTAAGTTTTATTATTTTTAAACAGTGATATGCTGATTTGTATGAGTCAATCGGGCTACATCGGCTACGAGAGCTATTGTTTTTAAGAACAGCTTTCAACTTTTTCCACAGGTTTAGTGGTTTTTCGCATCCCTGTAGTAACATCCCTTTCATTTAGTTCCTTTAGCTGCAAAATTATGTCAGCTGTGTTGCAATTTAGCGATGGGTCTAGCAGATAGTAGCTGAGAGACTGAGATTGGTTTTTTTTTATTATTTGGGATAGATTACACCTGGTCCAACTGTAGGAAATCGAACATTAAAGTCAGCTTTAGAGTTTATTCCTAGTAGTAAAGTACAAGGTAAAACTACCTTTTAAAACTACTTTGTCTTGACAGTTTTCATGTTTTGCCTACTCTGACAAACATGAATGTGTTCATTTGCCCTTAAAAATATCGAGTGGGATAAAATATTACTGAGAAATTTAATTTCTGATTTGGAGTGCCTAAAAGTATATGTGATCTTGAGGGATGTGGATTAAGGACACATCTCTTTAGTCCTAATGTATTTTTGTATTTTTTTTTTTTTACAAAACCTCTTCAGTCCTATGTAGTTCAGGTGAGTTATTAAAGGAAGAAAACCTGGAAAGCTGGATTTAAACCTTATTTATATGAGCAGAGACTCTAATTCAACTGTTTTGGAGTGGGCTTAGACCCAGCAGCAAAAGCTCTTTGGGCCAAATTCAGAAGCGTGAATTCACTGTCACACCTGTGCTAAATGTAATAGGTATTTGCAGTCTAGTAATTGGAATAGAAATTCTTCAGTCCTGGATCTTTTATTTTTCTGCCAGGGATGTGGATACTGCAATACAAGTAATCCCGTTCTTCATCTTTTCCATTTCAAGGTGACGAAGGAGCTTTGTAAATGGAAACCAGGAGGGGGAAAAAAATAAAATGAGATCTTTTTTTAGATTAAGGGTGCCAAAGTTGTTAATAATCAGATGAGTTGTGCATCAACAGTAGCAGGAAGAACAGAAATTATGAAACTTGATTTGGAGGAGGAGAGAAGTTTAAAGGAAAGTGCAGTTCAGGTGCAACAGACATCTTCCATCTGCTGTAAATGAGATGCAAGTTGAAGAGCTTTTGTTGGTGTGGGGGGAGGGAAAAAGTCTTCATAGAAAGCTTCCAACCTGTGTCAGTGAAAACCTGTACTTTTATTTGCAAAGCTCTTGCGCAGAATTCACCTTCTGGGTCAGATTCAGACCACCGACCCCACAATTACAGACTCCCGTTCTCATTGCTCTCCCACAGCCGCGGGGCTCCTTCCTCTGCTTGGCTCTCCTGGTGAATGATGTCTGTACTCGAGGAGAGATGCGGCTGTAATACTAATTTTGACTGACTACTATAAATTGTCAACTCGTTTTTCTGGCACACGGGAAGGCTTATTATTTGTGTTTTATCTTTCCTTCCTATTTTTTGACTCAAGAAGCTAACTGTTGCAGAAGACAGATGATTGCATATATTAGCTTGCCGTTACTCATGTATTATTTTTGCTAGCCCACTAATTATAGTATGTCTGTTAAGTGGATGCCTTTTATATTTAAATTGTAAGCTCTCTAGGACAGGAAAATGCAATGTTTTTGTTTATATCCAGCACAAAGGAGCCTCTGATCTTGTTATTTCTTGTAGTCACTCTCAGAACTGTTAATCGTTTCAGACAAGCCTTAATTTTAGTCAGTTTAAGAACTTCTGCATTCAGGCTTTTTGTGTTTTAATAAAGAGGACATATCAGCATTACAAGTAGTTGGCTAAAGTATTATACCATAATGTAGTTTACAAGTGTTTTTTAGACAAAAAAAAAAAAAGTAGGACATATCAAAGGAGTGTCCCTGTTTCCTGCCTGATAGCATCACTAGTGCTTGGGGGCCATCTTTTATTCTTTCTTTGGCATTTAAAAATAAGAGGTTTTTGGATTGGTGGGTTTTGTGGTTGGTTTTGATTTTATTGTCACGGTGGGTGGTGGTTGTTCTTTTGTTTGTTTGCTTGTTTTTTCCCCCCTTTGAAAGCTGCTTGTGGATTTAATTGTCTCTCGTTTGAACTATATCTACAGTAATAGTATAAAAAGCACTCCGGTGCTCTAGAGAGCGAATGGTTGAAATTCATGAATCTTGACAGGTAGTGACAGACCATATTTTATTTTAGGCATGCAGGAGCTGACATGAGTGGTGATGCATTAGTATCTGTTAGGTATCTGAAATCAGATTATCGGATCTTCGTGGAGACCTCCCTGTTGATACACGAGCACTTCCAAATTATGGTGTTGCCTCAAAGAGGGAGCTAGATGCCAGTCGGGAAGCACGTCAGCTTTCTGAAGCACGCTTTTGGAAAGATCTAGCTGTAAAAAGAGGCTATACCTAACGTATGTTGTTTCTTCATCATTGCTTTTTTTTGTCTACATGCTTTATAGCGCTGTTCAGAGGAATCCATCGTCCCCTCCAAGCCCCTTCCATTTTCCCCTTTAAATGGAAAGAATCATCTTGGTTTGTTGTTTGGCATTGTTGCAGGTGGAGCTGGAGGTCACGCTGCCAGGAGAAGGAAAGGACAGAATATTTAAGGTGGCTATAAAGTGGATGTCCTGTGTGAGTTTGCAGGCTTTACATGATGCTCTTTCTGGTCGGCTGCCAAGTGTCCCGTTTGAAACCATCCAGGCACTGGATGTAGTGATGAGGCACTTGCCTTCCATGAGGTGAGGGGAAGACCTTGACGTTGTTTAGGAGGTTGCATTGTTATTTGAATTGCTTCGGTGGCTTTTTGAGTAGGACGTGCTTTTATAGCTCAACCGAAATAATAGCAGATGGCATGCTCGGGCAAGAGGCAATACGGTGCTTTTCTGCTCATCTGGTGGAATTGGTAGCTTCCAGCCTGGACAAAAGTCCCTTTGCCCGCTGGTCTTCAGACTTGCTCCATGATTGTGTGCTCTCAGGTCGGGGGTGCCCTGCCATCTCGCCTATACCCCATTTCTCTGTAGGCCTCAGAGAAGGAAGCCCTCCCTGCATGGAAAGTAGTTGGAGGTTGGTAGACATGTAAGGGTGATTTTAAAACTTGTCACCCTCTTCCTATGTGTTTTTGGGCAAAGGTTTATTACCAATTTTGTATAAAGGATACGGTGCTAGGAGGACATTAATGTCAACCCAGTATAGCTATTTTTATACAAAAGAAAAACTTGAAAATTATTTGGTTTTTTCCAAGTGAGTGGGATTTACAGCATTTGTAGTCAAACCCAAATGATACTGGGTTTAATTCTGCCGTGAAACAAGTCGCTTGAGACCACTGTTCAAATTCCATTCAATTGGGAAGTAAAGAACAAAGCTTAGCAGGGCTGAACTTTCCCATTTTGAAGGGCTGAACGGGGAAAATGAGTTAAATTTATGTAAGTATCTTTAAATAGCCTTATATTACATTGACTTTATCTCCTCACATTAAGGATAAAAAAATTAAAAATCACTTTAGTAAGGTTTTGCAACACAGAAAGCAGTCCAAACTCCTTAGTCACGCATCTTTGTTCGGAGAAACATATTGGCGCTGGTTTTGATTAGTTTGATATTAAGTGTGCAGTACTGCATTACCAAGATGAAAAATGCAGCAAAAATATTTGTTAGATCAGTTGTTCACCCACGCAGAGTTTCCATGGATTTCAGAGGCAGCTATGCAAAAGTAAAGGGAGAGGGTTTTTATTACAGTGTTGTTTTAATAACAGAGATGTTCAATTATTTTCTTACTGAAGCGTAGCTGAATTTTTTAAGGAGAGTACAAAAGAAGTTATTAATGCTTTTTGTAGGTGTGTTTAGGAGTATACTGAAAATAAATTTAAATGAACATGAATAGTAGCCAGTTTCTTACTGTAAGTAGCTGGATTTTGAGAGGTGTAACCTGAATCCTGACAGGAATCTCAGATTTTTGGTAATTTGAAAGACTGACATTCCTGTGCTTTTTTAAATAGGAAGTTATGGCTCTTATTGCAGTTTATTTTTTTTTGCTTTAATTTTATGATCTGAATTTATTTTCTTTATTACAGATATACTCCTGTGGGGCGATCTTTTTTTACAGCATCAGAAGGGTGCTCAAATCCATTGGGTGGCGGCAGAGAAGTTTGGTTTGGCTTCCATCAATCAGTCAGACCTTCGTTATGGAAAATGATGTTAAATATTGATGGTAGGTCCTATAAAAATATTTTCTTGTTCCTTCTTTCTCTTTCAGTGGAAAAGCAAAAATTTAGTTCCATCTGATGGATTTCTTTAAAATTTCCTCAGTATTGCTGTAATATAACATTAACATTTTTGTCTACAGTATCTGCAACCGCGTTTTACAAAGCACAGCCAGTTATCGAGTTTGTATGTGAAGTTTTGGACTTCAAAAGTATTGAAGAACAACAAAAACCTCTGACAGATTCCCAAAGGGTGAAGTTTACCAAAGAAATTAAAGGTAATAATTAAATTACACAAAACTACTTTATTCGCTCTGATGATGTGTTGCCACTACACGTTCAAAGTATTTTCTGTAGCAGTTGCCTTGTTGGGAAACAGATTATCACAACGCATGGGGCACATACAATTTTTGAGCAGAACCAAGAGGCAAGAATCATTTTATTACATTTATTTCAAGACTTTCAGAAGTCTACTGATCTATTTCATGTTTCAGTCTACTTGTCCTTTTTTCTTAGTGTGTTGGTTTATCTCTGTAGCTTGACAGAGACACTTGGTGAATACAAGCGAAGTTGGCTCAATTCAGATAATTATGTGGCTTCAGATTTGATCAATCACTGGTATAAAAAGTTAAGTGAGCAGGATTTTTTATTTTGTAAATTTTTTTGAACCAGCCACATTTAGAACTTGGGTATGCACACAAATAAATTATTGAGATTCTGGGGTAAATATATTAGTAGTTTAATTAGCTTTGCCCTTAATGAAAGTGCTTTAGTGAAACCATGGGTATGTTTTGCTCTAAGTGATGGGATGAACTAAAACTTTCTAACAGATGGATGGTAATTTATTTTAGTGAGATTAGTTACTGGCTTGTGACTTGTGACTCCTCACTTCAGTGTAGGTTCTCTTGACCTACCTTCATTTTTTTTTATGCCTCACAACCACCCGGTCACTTGATCAAGTGTCATGTCAAAGTTACTGGTGCGTGTTGGCATCTGAGAGCGTCTCAGTGTAGGAGCGCTATTGAGATCTCTTCAGCATATAGAGCAGCATCCCTTGTCATGTCAGTCTCCTTTTTATCTTCCCAAGTGAATATTGCTTTATTCTATTTAGAGGTTATATTTACTATAGTGCTTTACTCTTGTTAAAGTACCCCCCTCTCTAGAGTAAATACAAGTTAACAGTTAGAAATACAAAAATTTCTTATTTTTCACTTTTGGAACATATCGATAGTGTCACTTCCAGTTCCATGACAAAGATATTCCTGTTCCTAAGCTAATGAATTAAAAATGTTTACAAAGGCTGGGATTTCATGGTGTTTTTTTTTAAATAACCTGATCTTAAATTTTTCCAATTACTGATGTCAAGATTTTCATATTCCAGATTTTAGCAATGTGGTTTTACACATTTACATATATTTCATACATATACTTTCCTAGAAGTGAATTACAGTTATTCTAATATGTAGTGACCGAATCAAGAGTAGGAGGAGGGAATCTTACTGTTTGTGTTTACTGAAGGTTTCTTCTGGAAAATTGTGGTCCTTCTTTCATGATATGTTTAATAGAAAGAAAGCAAATTAAAAAAGAAAAACAAACCATAAATCCGTTGTGCAGCTTCCTTGTTTCCACAAAACGTCCACAAGATCATCTTTGCCCAACTACACGTTTGCAAGAAAAGTATAAATAAATCCTGAGTTTGTAGTGGTTGTAAATATTTTGAAAAAATAAGCGGGCACTGAATTGCCATCTGCCTTTGTCGTTTTTTCCATGAGGATTTTTATTCTTCAGGTAGAAGAAGTCATCTTAAATTTGCAGCAAAGCTACTTGTAAATTGAGGTATTGCGGTAACAGTTTATCTTTAAATGAAAATACTGTGATACGGATTTTGGAGGTATTAATGAAAACTTGCTATTTATTGAAGGTTTTGTAATAGGTGGCAATGTGAGCCATAACAAGTTACGTGGAAAGATTAGTATGTTGTTTGGCAAGTTTTTAGTGCCTTTGACAGATAGGGGAAATATGCACTGTTATTCGGCAGCAGCCTGAGTTTATACACGCGTGCAGATGTATGAGGAATTCCTATCTACAGCCCCCTCTTCCCTATTCCCACACATTCAACTTCCCATCTCTAATAGCCCACCTACAGCTGTTTCTGCCGAAGCGTGAAAATAATATAAATTAAAATTCTGCATTCAAGCTTGTATTTGTGGGCAATGATAAATTAGAAACAGTTCTTTACAGGTAGCTGTCTTGTCCTGGTTTGGGGTGGATAATTTCTTCTTTTAGATGTTGTTGGCTTTCAGGTGGGCTCGGCTTTTGTTCCAGCGGGGGTTTGCAACAGATGTTTGTCTTCACAACGAATGTATTCCTGGGCTCATTCCCCCGGGCTCCTAGAGGCTGTACGGGTATTTCTTCCCCCAGTGGTTCGTTAGTTCAGGCTTGGTTACAATAGTTAGAGGTCTCACAGACACCGTATGTTTAGACATAAAGTATAAACAAGCCTTTTGTTTCAAGGAGGTTGCGTGCCCTTTCTGTCCTTCCACCATCCTGGACTTCCTCAGAGGTACAGAACTGGATTTCACTGAATGCGTTGAGCTTCATCTGTGAACTCTTGGGGCTTTGGGGTTTCGTCTTGTCTCTAAAATTCTTTGTTGAACTTTGGCTGAAGCTCAGGGTTTTTCAGTTTTAAAACTGTAAATTGTTTTTTTGGGTTTTTTTAGTTCTGCCTGGGATACCCTTTGGTGCTTTGAGGACGTGCTAAATAATGAATAGCTTTACTGTACAGTGGTCTTGTGTGACAGTTAAGGGGGCTGATGCCTTGATTTTGAAGAAACAGTGATATATGTTTTCCAATTTTTAGGTCTAAAGGTGGAGATAACACACTGTGGACAAATGAAAAGAAAGTACAGAGTGTGCAATGTCACCAGACGACCAGCAAGTCACCAAACGTAAAGTATTTTGCTTCTTTTTAAGCATATGTTTTATCTCAGGCTGGAAAAGTATCTTGCCTGCCTTACGGACACAGGAAAAGTTGTCTGGAAAAATAGTACTTTCTTTGGTCAATACATTTAAAACAAAGTGTTTTCCCAATTTCGCTGTTCTTTTTGTTCTACTTGTATTCTTTAATGAAGATCATGGCATTTGAACCAACCACTTTGTTTTAAATTTTTGGTGGTGGGTTTGGGTTTTCTTTCATTTACAGATTTCTTCAACATTGGACCCTATTGGTAGCGTTACGTTTCCCAGAACTGCTGAGTAGACAAGTAGTGCCAATTGGGATCAACTTTCTAATCTTACTTATTACCAGTCTATTTTTTCTCTGGAAAAAGGTTTATTTTTAATCATTAACCAACGATTTGCAGATAACTTGAATATGGAGCTATTTATTCCCATTTTTGAGGAAGTACCGTAAGGAACAAAACAGCTATCAGCCTTTTACAAGAAGATAACTGATCAGTATCGAAATCTGGTATTCAATTGTTTGGGCTTTGTTTCGTGCTATTTCAGTGAAGAGTTATATTAATGAAAAGACAATATTTGTCCCATCTTGATGTAAGTATATGCAAATGTGCGTACATATATGAAAATATGTTTGTAGTGTACAGAAAGAGAAACCCATTTCTGAAGCAATAATTGGTTTTGCAACTCTGGGTAGACTTACTATTTTCGGTGCATGGCACATCATAAAATATAGTACTGCAAGTATCCCAAATAAGCAGAAAACATTAGTCTTTGTCTCTAAAGCACGTGCTCTTAGGAAACTTAATTTATAGCTTCAGGTATCAAGAAGGATAGAGAAATAGCCCTCTGTGGTACTATTAGAAGCGACATGGTCGTGGCAATGATGGAATCTCAATTCTAGAAATATGCTTGTGTCATTTCAGCAGGATAGGTTTAATATCCAGTAAGCTTAACTTGTGCCAAGAAGTGCATTGAACAAATGTGGGAAAGTATTCTGCATAAAATAACGGCTTATTTTCATATTTGATTTCCAATAGATTCCCTCTTCAGCAGGAGAATGGACAAACAGTTGAATGCACTGTAGCTCAGTATTTTAAGGACAGGCACAAATTAGTTTTACGCTATCCTCACCTTCCATGTTTACAAGTTGGACAGGAGCAGAAACACACATACCTTCCTCTTGAGGCAAGTAAATTTTTAGATACTAGTATATTCTGGGAATGGGGATAGGGGGTCAAAAGGAAAAAAAGGCTCAAATGTTGACAGATTTTTTTCGAGTAGTCAAATTTAGACATTGTGTAATGCAGCAACGAGAAAAAAATATAAAACCAAACCAAAAACCGGTTGCATTGCGTGTTTTAACTTCCTTTTGTGTGGGGATGTTTTAGGTGTGCAACATAGTGGCAGGACAAAGATGCATAAAGAAACTCACTGACAATCAAACTTCCACTATGATTCGAGCAACTGCCAGATCAGCACCTGACCGTCAAGAAGAGATTAGCAAATTGGTGAGTGTTCTGCTGAATTTGAGCAAAGTGTAGTAAGTGGACTTAATATTTCTTACTATTAGCAGATTCTAAATAGTTTGTGCGCTTACACACAGGTTATGAACTTGCTTTTATAAGACTTTCTCCCAGAGAAATACATTCTCACAAAAGGTTTTCAAGTGTTCTTTTGGTGCTTTATTTCAAATTTTGAGGCATCCATGTGTGCAAGTGGAATTACCAGTGGCTCTGAATGCTTGGCATTACCCATATGTAAGGGGTATGTGCCCAAACACAGGTTATCTCAGGAAGTTTTAGCTCTTCTAAAAAGAACTTCTTTTTCTGCAAAAAATAACCAATTCCTTTTAATTTCAGATGCGGAGTGCGAGTTTTAATACTGACCCTTATGTTCGTGAATTTGGAATAATGGTCAAAGATGAAATGACGGATGTGACCGGTAGAGTCCTACAGCCTCCTTCAATCCTCTACGGAGGCAGGGTATGTATCCTGGCCTGTATCGGGAATAGTGTGGTGAGCCAGACTATGGAA
>VXBO01013780.1:52723-73870 GCA_013400135.1 Rhinoptilus africanus
TATCCTCTGTCACCAGGGCACCCACCTCATTCAACAATGGGCCTATATTGCCTCTAGTGTTAGTTTTGTCAGCTATATATTTGAAAAGCCCTTTCTATTATCCTTAACCCGACTTGCAAGGTTAAGTTCCAAGGAGGCCTTAGCTTTCCTAGTTGCCTCCCTACATCCTCTGACAACTGTCCTATATTCCTACCAATTGACTAGCCCCTCCTTCCATGATCTATAGATTTTCCTTTTCCACTTGAGTTTGACCAGCAGTTCCTTCTTTAACCATGCTGGTCTCCTAGCTCCCTTACTAGATTTTCTACCCGTTGGGACACACTGATCCTGTGCTTGCAAAAAGTGGTACTTGAATGTTGACCAGCTGTCTTGAGCCCCTTTACCTTCTAGCACCCTGAAGGGACCTTAGTAGATCATCTAGTCCAACCCCCTGCCAGAGCCAGGGCCACCTTAGAGCAGGTTACACAGGAACGCGTCCAGGCGGGTTTGGAATGTCTCCAGAGACGAGACTCCACCACCTAATTTAGGACTCAATTACCTAATATTTAGGACTCAATTACCGCACCACCAGCAGGTGGAGCCTTGCAGAACTGGGAGAAGGTTTATTGGAGACTGGGGTTGGGTTTGGGGTTAGGTTTTTTCTTGTTTCTTAAGCTTAAATAACCGTGTTGCAAAAACTCTAGTTAATTGTCACTGAACTAACATCTCCTACATTGTTTGATTTCCCATGTGTGAATATTTTTTTTTCATTTTTACTTCATTTTGCAGCGGAGGTGAAGCGTGTGGGCGACACTGTGCTGGGAATGGCTACGCAGTGCGTTCAGATGAAAAATGTGCAAAGAACAACACCGCAAACTCTCTCTAACCTTTGCTTAAAAATAAATGTCAAATTAGGAGGCGTAAATAATATTTTACTGCCACAGGGAAGGTAAGCCATCTTTCAAAGAGGAAGAGGGTATTGTATTGTAAAGAGAACGTGCGTCATATTGAGATAACTGGGTGATTTTTATCTGTAGTCACATAGCGCTGTAGTTTAAGTGACTCTTCGGTCAAGCTATCTTTTGGCTTTTAATAGTCCTGCAAAAGTTATGTCACAAAGACTAGAGGGGAATACTTGTTCCAGTTGAAACTGAGAATAAAAATATTGGTATTGCAGTCTGACCATTGAATTACACAACTTCCCTCTGAATTAAAAATCTGTAGTATTTTATTTGCCTTGAGTTTTCAGAAGCAAATAGAGACCGTCTTTAATAGTGGTGCCTTTTCCTTTATAGTTTAATTGTGGTCAAGACTCTTCATTTTGTGTCCTAACTTACACAGACATTTAAAAAAACAAAAGCTGAGAGCAGAAAACTCTTAATTGGTTTCCAGCTCCAGTTTACCTTGCAATTTCTTAGTAGTATTACATTAATAAGTTTTAGTTATACTATCACTATATTCTGTGAAGTTGTTTTGATACTATTGAATTCTGTATCTGACATGTCACTGAAGCCCTGCATATAGTTGAGTGGGAGTGAAATAAATACCTTCCTATTTTAAAAAAAAAAATCTTTTTAAGATTATATTTGGGTTTTGTATCATCTCAAATACTCTTAAATTGAATCTTTTAATCAGTTTTATTGAAAAAATCAGTGACAAGAAATTCTAATGGAAGAACGAACAAAATACAGCTTATTTTGTCTTACCTGTGCAGGGTAGAGAAGGCTAGTGTAAAGATACATAAAATGAATTTAATCAAAATGAACAACTAGGCTTCTATGTCAATACAGAGATGGCATTTTTACAATCATTGCATTTCAAGTTGTAGAAAGCTCAGGGAACAACCTGCCAGATCATTCTAGGGAGCCTGTTTCAAAGAAGTCAACACCCTGTTTTGCACAGATAAGCAAACTTTCACTTTGTATTTAGACTAGTCAGAAGGCAACTGCTTAAAAATAATCCAGCAAGTACTTAGGCAGGGAAGAAGAACACATTATCAGGAGGACTATGTATTTTGTGGGTCTTGTTAAATTCTGTTTATTGAACGAAATATACTCAGCCTGGGTAAAGTGCTTGTTGGAGACTCCCATTAAAGCAACTAAAAAATCATCGTATTGCAGAGCAATGCGGTCTGCAGTCGAGTTGCAGAGCAACAGAAAGGCACAGTGGGTTTTTTTGTTGCTTTTTTTCCGAAAGGGAGTTAAGGTTCTGCTGTGGGAACAAAACCAGAACACACACACCGTAGAAATAGCTTTATGCTGCATTCATAAACATAAGCTCTCTGTTAAATGGCATGTGCTGACAGCAATCATGTAGCCAGAAAGTTGAGTTCTGCTCATTATACCAATGAATTATGCATTCATGAAAACAGAGGTAAATAAAGGGAAAAAGACAAAATGGTGTAACTACACACAACACCTAGACAGTCTATAAAAGTGCAGGGTTTGGGTACTTAAAACATAACTCTTTAATTATTATTTTCTGTTGGGATGGGAATAGAACATCTTGTTATAATTACCTTCAAATTCCTTTTTAGAGAAGGTCTGAAACCAGCAGAATCTACCTACATAACCATCCCGTCTGTCGCCCTTCCTCCCCCATACATACACATGGAAAAATTCCTGTGGCCTCAGATCTCCTGTTTGAAATTGTTTTGTTAAGGAATAGAGTTGAAACTTAAAACTTCCAGTGTAGTTTTTTTGGTGTTCTACTCTTGGTGCGGTGGATTAGTATCTTAACTTCGATGTTTGTTTAAAATTTTGAAGCATAGAATCATAGAATTGTCAGGGTTGGAAGGGACCTTAAAAGATCATCTAGTTCCAGCCCCCTGCCCTGGGCAGGGACGCCTCCCACTAGATCAGGTTGCTCCAAGCCCCATCCAGTCTGGCCTTAAAAACTTCCAGGGATGGGGCTTCCACCACCTCTCTGGGCAACCTGTGTCAGTGTCTCACCAGCCTCATGGTGAAGAACTTCTTCCTAACGTCCATTCTGAAACCACCCATCTCTAGTTTTAATCCACCAGCACCCCCAAGTCCTTTTCTTCAGGGCTGCTCTCAAGGCAGGCACTGCCCAGCCTGTATCGGTGCTTGAAAAGTTTTTAAAAAATTTTTTTTTAAAAAAATAATGCCTGTGATGTCTACAATTTTTCTATTTCCTTACCGATTGTATTTATTTTTTATTCAGAAACAAAATCATAGCATCTGTAGATGTACACAGTCCTTTAATTTTCTCAGATGCTAAGGAAACAAGTTTTATTCTTTTCTAATTAATAAAGCCTGCAATTCTCCAAGTTTAAAAACAGTTCATTTTTTTCTTTACTCATGTTTAATGAAAAGTCATAATTACCTATGCTTTAAAAATGTGTTTAAGTGTTTAGTATGAGAACTCTAATCCAGACTTTTAATTACTGTCACAGTACAAGTGACCAACTCGGATCAAGCACAAATTGTTGACTAATTCCCTGCGAGAGTAGGGAGTGCTATTTACTCGAGTTATAATGTGCTTTCTTAACTGTAAGCCTTGCTGCTGTTACAAATTTGCTTTCTCTTTATCAGACCACCAGTATTTCAACAGCCCGTCATATTCCTTGGTGCAGATGTAACTCATCCGCCGGCTGGAGATGGAAAAAAACCTTCCATTGCTGCAGTGAGTAAATTTTTGTAATGCTCTTTAACCCCTGCTCTCTCCTGCTGCTTGGCTCTAATGCGTTTTATTACTTCCAATTCTGTTGTGGTCCGTTTCTTCTGATTCCCTAATTATAGTATTATAAACTATTTTTCTGCAAGAATCTAATGAAACTTTGGAGAGCTTGCTCTCTTACTAATTACTTAAATTACCTTGTAAAATGCCTGAAATGCTAATACACAGAGGAGCTTTTTCAATTACCTGATGCTGATTAGCGACTTGTAATAAGCTGGTGCATGTTTAAATCTGCTTTTTTAGCAGCTAAAAATGTTAAGAATTTATCCATTGCTGATAGGGGACTAGGCTGACTCAGTTGTGGGGTTTGGGGGTTCAGGCTTCCTGACGATACAAATCGTACAGTAATCTCTTGGAAATGTACTCCTTAAATGTAGGTAGAAGGGATTTGACTTGCATTATATCAAACACTTGTCACGGCTGCTCTGAATTAAGCAATAATGAAGATATTTGGTGATAGTATGTGTGGTGTCCATCTGAGGCTTAGCTCTGGTGCTAAATAAACAAGCAAATACCTGCTTTTAAAAATTACGCATTTATGTCCAGGGAAAACCTGGTGACGATGTGCTTAATTGTGATTTTTGATATAAAGAACTTCGGAATTTTTTTGTTTGCTTATTTTTAAATCCCATGCCTCTTTCAAAATGCATGACTTTTGAGGTTTCATGAACAAAAAAAATTCCCTTTCCTTGGCGAGTGGTGTCTGTTGGTGTGGATGTTTCTGTAGTGCTTCACCATTTCAGTTTTATGGATTCACCCACAGTGTCCCACAAAGGGACTCTTGTCTTCAGGGGTTCAAATTCCTGTGTTGCAGTCTGAACTAAGTCAATGGTGTCATGGTATCGGTGCTCCAAGTTATATGTAGTTGCAAACAGGGAATTAGTCTTTTAGATTTAAGATAAGCATTTGGGTTCAGCAGGGTATGCTACCACGTGTCGACTATACTCAAAGCTCTTTCCAAGCACATCGTGATTTTGCTCTTGGTCAACCCCTTAGTTTGCAAGATACCGTTAAAAAGTGCATTTATTTTCATGAAATACCTTTATTTGAGTACTGTTAAATTCGGTTTGGTACTAAGCATTTTTTCCACAGGTTGTAGGAAGCATGGATGCTCATCCTAATCGATACTGTGCCACTGTTCGGGTCCAGCAGCACCGCCAAGAAATCATCCAAGATTTGGCTGCCATGGTCAGGGAGTTGCTTATTCAATTCTACAAATCAACCAGATTTAAACCAACTCGTATAATCTTCTACAGAGACGGCGTTTCTGAGGGGCAGTTTCAACAGGTTACATTTTTCTTTTTGAGATTTTATTATGTAGTTTTCTGGTAGTAGCTGAAGTTTTGGAGTTATGAGAAGAAGTATACCTCAGTAAGTCCTCCCTCAACAAATTCCCTCAACAATCCACTAACTAAGTGGAGGAGGGAAAGTGTTTTCATATTTTTCATGAGCTTTCCCCTTTAAAATACTTCCCTTTGCAAAAATAAATGACAAAATATAATTGTAGCACTCAGGTATGTTCAACATCTGTGACTTATTCAAGATACATAAGTCAAATTGGAACGCATAGAACATGGACAGTAAAGAAAAACCAAGTGTCACCTTATTTTCTTAATTTTTTTAACCAGGATTAGTAAATCCTATGTTTTCACACTGTCTCTTTTCATTCATTCCTGATTAAATTCAAGGAATACTTGCTTGTGTTTATTTTGTTTGCTTACAAGTACCATATTTTATGAAATATTTTTCTATATATTTTAAAGATATTTGCATACACTTTCCAGTATTTTTATGTGTAAATTAAAAGATGCGGAACTTAGTCACCTTCTCAAAAACCAAGAGGAAGGGGAGTAAAGTTCACTTAGTAAATTGAATTAACATAACTAATTCTTGTATGAACCTTGGATATTTTTTCCCCATTTGTCACTATTTTTCACTGAATTTTTAATTTCTGGTTAACCCAGATCCTGAATCATTGCACTTCCCTCTCTCTCGGTTTTTATTGATGCCTGTAGTCCTGCATGAGAGTTCACAAAGCTGGGAAAGAGCATGCAGTTGAGCAATTCTGGATTTTATCCCTTGTACTAGTCTGAAAAATAATTAGGCTGTTGTATATTCACAAGCCTAATTAAATGTTCATTTGGATTTGGCAGTTTAAAAGATTTTTGACATACAGCTTATTAGTCCGAGCCCCGTGCTTGGAGCTGAACAAATATGGAACCAGCTCTCGCCTGGCTCAGGAAACTGGTGATCTAATTTGTTCTCATTAAGTGAAGAAATTAAGGTTTGACCCTGCATGCTTTGACATCTGATTACTCTGAGTGACAATGCAAGAAGGAACGTGGTAAATAACGAAAGACAGCGATCTTACAGATTATTCCTATTTATCGCACATCTTTGTGTTTGTGATTCAGGTTCTCCATCACGAATTGCTGGCTATCAGAGAAGCGTGCATTAAACTAGAAAAGGATTACCAGCCTGGAATTACATTTATAGTTGTGCAGAAAAGGCATCACACCAGACTCTTCTGTACAGATAAAAATGAACGGGTATGTTCTCATTGTGACCGGCAAGTATCTAGCAAGCAGCCAAGTCACCTTTTACGTACTGCTTATTTAAGCAGTAAGAGACTTGTTTGAAGAACTGCATAACATAGTGGGTGAGATCTTTCTGCCTGGAAAGGAAATCCTTCATTTTCTGTCCTGTGTAATGAACTGGCAAGAAGCTTTTACAAAATCCTTTCAACAACTCTCGCTGCCCCTCCTTTTTTAAAGTTCATCAAATTTTTCAGGTTTCTCTTCAGCTTTTTTGCTGTCTCAAGATCCTCAAGGACTGAGATGTTTGGGTAGTGCAGGGTTTATAATGTACCTGTCTGCATATGGAACAGTTACCTCGGGCACCCATTGTGAACAGAGATCTGTTTAGTATTCCCAACACTGTAAGGCACATTCCGTCTGATTCTAGCACTAGTGGCTTCACTGGTTTGGTAGCCACTGACTGTAGGGTGACTGTGGGGTTTCCAGCTCAGTTGTAGACACTGAAATGGTTAAGTAAGACTTCAAGAATACTTTCATTTCATGAATACTTTCTTTTCCATTAACGCTACCTTTAAGGTATCTTAGGTGCCTAATGTCTTAGTGGAGTTTGGTTTGGGCATATCAAGTGTCACAACACATTATTTGTAGTACTCAAACCTCATTTGAGTACTCCAAATTTGAGTACTCCATAATAAAATTTGAGTACTTGCCTCAGATTTTTTTTGTATGTTTCATAGTTTTTACTGTATCTGCGTGAAGTACGTGTAGAAATATTTTATTCCTCCTTTCTGGGTAGAGAGGAGACTCCTCAAGTCTAGAATGGGGTCGTTGCTGTAGATGAAGAGTTACTAATGGCAGGCCTCTGTTCACAGACGGAGTTTTTCATATGACTTGTCCTTCTGTCAGGCTTCTCGGTGTGAGCATTTGAAGCCCACTAGGCTCCAAGGCAATAATTAATACCTGTTAATGCTCTCATGAAGGTGGCTTTTATATTGATAACATGCTACGATTACAGTTGATAAAATGTTTTAAAGTAAAGAGTATTTTAAAGTTCTGCTTTGAAATAAAGTGGTTTTGAGGGAAGGAGAGGCCTGTCTTACAATTATGGATTGCCCTCTTCCACGTATAAACAAGAAAAGTTAAAGAGGAATAACCTGTCCTGGAATAGGAAAGTGAAAAGGATTTGTCAAATCCGTTGTAGGAAACTTTTACATTAAACAGAAAAGCTTATCTTTGTAGGCAACATCCAAGAAGATTCTGCAGCTTGTCTGGTTTTTTTCCTCCATAGTAGAGACACTCCAGACTTTCAGTTGAACAAAACCTCAGTTTTCATTATTCTTTCTTGACTTTTTACAGATTATTTTTTTTCGCAGGTGTTTTTCTTGTGCTTTTTCCTTACAATACAGCTGAAAAGAAAAAAAAAAACCTCTGTGTGTGCCTTACTATGTTTGCATTTTCTGTTCACACAGGTTGGAAAAAGTGGAAACATTCCAGCTGGTACCACAGTGGACACAAAAATCACCCATCCATCAGAGTTTGACTTTTACCTGTGTAGTCACGCTGGTATTCAGGTACAGCGTTTTGTGTGGGATGGTGACTTTCAAAGATAACACTGTTGGTGTTTCCCACGTTCTTTACGCAGGAGACAAACGCTACAACTCCCGTCTGTGTATTTCGGCTTTTCATCTGTGCCATCTACAGTGCTCTTCTGTCATCATTAAAGTGTGATTTCTTCTTCCCAGTCATAAAATATTAATCAACAGCAGCACTGAAAGTCAACACTTGATATTGTCTAAAAAAGTGTATTCAGGAGGGGCACCAGTTAGATCGCCGTAGGCCAATAATGTTTTGCCTCAAGCTACTTGATATGATGGCTTTTTGTCAGATATAAGTTTCACAAGATGAAAGTGTGTTTCAATAAGATCATTTAATTTCAGTAGCGGGGATGAAATTCTAGAAAACGCAATCCCATCTGAAAATGCGAAGGGATTAGTTATATGGGGAGCAAGGAGGGAGGTTGTTTGCCTTTTTAAACGAAAAATTTGCTGTAGAATTGCTCATGTGTGATTTTTGAGGAAGCAGACTATTATACTGCAGGAGAAATGGCAAATGTAAAGAGTTGTGTTTGAAATGCTGACATCCTGTGTAATCTGCCTTCAGGGAACAAGCAGACCTTCTCATTACCATGTCCTCTGGGATGACAATCGTTTCTCTTCAGATGAACTGCAGATTCTTACCTACCAGCTGTGTCATACGTACGTACGCTGTACCCGTTCTGTTTCCATCCCCGCACCAGCATATTACGCACACCTGGTTGCCTTCAGAGCCAGGTACCATCTGGTGGATAAAGAACACGATAGGTGAGTTGCATAGTTTTGAATTATTACAGGATTTGAAAGAAAGCAGGAAGGAAATGGGCTTGTTAATTCTGGGGCGAGTGGTATCCTCGGTTAGCAGTTTGACGGTAAATTTGGTTTTACCACTGAATTATATTGGGGGGGCAAAAAGCAGAAGATGGTCCTGTGTGTTTCTGGGCTTTTTGCTGTTTCAGAACTTCAGTGGTGTTTTAAGGGCAATTAACTTTTGACCATTCTGTTCGGAAGAAATGCATATGTTTTCATATCATTCGAGGAGAGGCAGATGAAATAGGGTTTCACTTCCTTCCCCGCCCCCAACCTCTTTTTTCCCCCCACCTGCCTTCTCTTTCAGTGCTGAAGGAAGCCACACTTCGGGACAGAGTAATGGCAGAGATCATCAAGCACTTGCTAAAGCAGTTCAAGTTCATCAGGACACGTTGCGCACTATGTACTTTGCTTGACATGTTTTAATGTTTAGCAACTCAGTACAATACAGAGTTGGATTCACACGAGACCAGCTGCACTTAGACCAACAGTTGCCCGAGCTACAGTGACAGCCAGCAATGAGTGATGCATCTTAATTATTATTTCTCCCCCCCCCTCGTTTGCAAGAAAGCCTTCCGTCCAAAATTTCAAACTTGATTATGAACTGCATTCTTGTACCGAACCCCGCTATTGTTGGAAATATGGTTTGCCAAAAATCTCTAAGCTGCTTGGTATAAAACAGACCCATATTTTGTAATTCAAGCAAGAGCTGTGATCTCAGGGCTTAGGGAAAAAAAAAAAAACAAAACAACAACCGACCAACAATCCAACCAACAAAACTCCTCGTTCAGTTTGCTATTCATTGAATTGCTTTTAATAATTTGGAAAGATCTAATTTGTACTAAAGTTTGATGAGCTAAAATGCTGCAAATTAGCTTTTAATACAAAGAAAAGCAAAGCATTTTTTGACTCTTTATGAAGCCTTGATTATTCTAGATGCATTTACAAAATCTTTATTTTCAAAAGAAGAGAGTGACAAAATTCTGGTTTTCAACTGTCTTATAAAGATTATTCTCTGTGTGTCTAAGGGCAAATGTATTTTCTGAAGCTTGTTCTTGAATGTTTTTTATTGTGCTGCATTTGAAAATGTTTTTCATAGACTAAAGAATTTTTTAAAAAGAATGAACTTGTACCTAAGCTTTTAATAGGTCCAGTTAGATTGGCAAAAGAAAATGTGCCATTTAAAAAAAAAATAGTAAAGAATTTTTTTTTTTTTAAATCATACTGACAGCTAACTTTAGAATTTGTCATACAGGACTGTGACACTTACTTTCCAAAGTATCTAAAGAATACGGGTCTGTGGTGATAAATACAGTACAATCCTTTTTCACTGTTGTTTGAGTTAATGTAAATTTTATATATGTTTCACAGTATTAATGTGATAGACTAGATGCTATTATTTATTTTTATTTACTAAGGAGTGCTCATTATACTTCTGTTAACATATCAAGAATGCTTTGGATTTAGAAATTAAAACCTTATCGTGGGGACATTACTTTTCAAATGCAAAAAAATATGCAATTCACTTAGATGTGAGAGTTCAAAGATACGTACCATCTATGTTCTGTGGCTTGTGATTTGTAGAAAGGCTTTTTAAGCGTGGACACAACATAGCAGGTTTTACCTGTGCTATTCAGAGACGCACACGAGACCAACATTCTATGTTCATTCAAGCACAAACCAATTGTATTTTATTTATGTGTTGAATATTGGTAAAGCGAGAGCTCTGGTAGAGGAAAGTGGCTCACTGTAATTTAGACAAAAGTCAGAGAATCTATGCATTAAAGATAAATCTTAAGAAACTGAAGTTTACTTATGAAGGGGGGTGAAACTCTCTTCAGTATGCATAAGGTCAATAGTAAATGTGAGAGTTTTGCCCTTCTCTTAGGAGAAGCATTAATTAAAACTCATAACTATTAGACAAACGCTTCTGTTAGTTTGCACACTGGGTTCATAAACAAAACCATAATACATATATAAACCATTGCACTAACTATGATGCCACAAAGAAGTTTAGAAGAAAATGGAAAAAGCCTAGGAACCTTGTTTATGCTGACTTGATTTTCTTGATGTTTCAGAACTGAAATAACATGGTGAGAGGCAGGTTTTTAAAATTTCATCCTTTTCCACTGATTCATTTTGCTGTGTCTCTTCCTTTTTCTCTTAGCAGATGCTCGGTCACCGTTTTGAATACATTTACCTCTAGCCACTCAGACGGGCGAGTAGCTTTAACCAATACAGAGCTCTGTGCCATATAGCGGATAGACTATAAGCGGTTGCTGTCGAATAAGCTAGAAAAAATGCCCAACCTTTGCTGCATAAAAGAGTTTTAGGTACATAAACTTGTGCAAGTTCGGACCTTCACCTTCTAGCAGTGTGTTGGTTGTCGGTGTTGTTTAGGTGAAATAACAATGTAAAACCTATTAGTAGATTCATTGTATTTGTATTTAATTTGGTGATTAGGCTGCTGGGTCAGATTTTCTTCGTGGTCATAGCTACGTAAATCCAGATTTAAAATTATGCTGGTATAAGAGAAAGCAAATTCCAGGTCATGTTGTCTTATCTTGCTGTGTCCCAGCCAGGTTGTACATACCTCCCCTAAAGTACCGCTACGCTGCAAAACCCTTCCGGGGTGGGTATGTTGCTCTTTTCTTCGTGATTGCTTGAGAGGTTGCAGATTTCAGTGAAGATTTTAATTTGATGGAGTTTTATATAAGAATTATTTTTTTATATGAATTATTCTTAACAAATAGAAAAAAAGAATCAACCGTTTTAAGACGCCGTTTAGTTTGTTTGCTGTTTGTTACGTAGAGACCTCTTGGATGTGAAATTCCTCCTCCTCTCTCCTCTCTGTGCGGATCTGGAGTGAATGACTTCGTAGAGGTGGTCAGATGGGGCGAGGAGGGCAGAATCTGTCTTGTCCTCGAAGCTTATTTCTGAAGCAGACGGTAGGACTCCACTGCATCCCATTTGGGATGTATTCTTTGGGCTGGAATAGTCTTAGCAGCTCTTTTCTGTGAGGAGTATTAGGCAGACCCTTAATCTGAGAGTAGCCGTTGTCTGTGTATCCTCTTGGGATGAACAAAAATTTTGTGTAGCGTTCCTTCCCTGAGTATGAAGAACTTGGGATGTTATATGCATTTCAGGCTAGGGACATTTTTACCTTTTACAAATCTTAAGCCTCTAATACTGCTAATTCTTTATGGCTTGATTCCTCCCTCCTTTCCCCACCACCTGCCGCAAGTTGTCAATTAGTGAAGAATTTAAAGCATTTTTCTAAAAAAAAAAAAAAAAAAAAGTTGATGAAGTATATACTTGGAAAAGTACAGCCTGCTCTAAGTCCAGCAGCTATTTTTCTGTGAATAATATTCAAAAATGTCTCCTGTCCAAAAAAAAAAAAAAAACAACCCCAAAATCAACCACCGTGAACACCTAAAATGCTTATGTACAATTTTTTCCTTACCTCCCACGTGTCTTGTAAGAACAGCGATATCTCAGGTAAACACAAAGCTCAAGATGTCTCTTGTCTCACACACCTTCCTGCTGTTGAAGTCACGGTTGAGGTTGACAGTTAATAACCACTAAGTCACTATGCAGCACCTCAGGTCAGCAATAACCAAATGTGCGTTACCCTCCGGCAGCTGGGGTTTGCTTTGGGGTTTTGGTTTCTTTTTTTTCAGCCCGTGCAAAGGAGTTGGGTGGCTCCTGCTGCAAAAGAGCGCTGGGCAGGACCTCGTCCCTTGCGTTCCTCTCGCTCTCCGTCGTGTCCCTGTCAATGACCTTGTGCTTGAATTCGGTGCAGGCGGTCCTAGTGATTAGCAGCCTGAAAAGTAATTCCAGCCCAGTGAACAAAAAATCTTACTCCCATTGAAGGCATGAGAGGTGTGATGGACAAACTGGGCACTGCCAGTACTATTTCTTTTGTTTTAAAGGAGCGTGCTTGAGAGACGAATGGATATTCTACTCTACTCTGCCTTGGTGAGGCCCCACCTGGAGTACTGTGTCCAGTTCTGGGCTNGAGTTGCCTGCTATGGATTAGTTTTCTCTGAGGTTTTTTTGTGTGGAAATGGTAACACTATTTGAAACGAAAATGCTCAAAGACTGAAGCAAGTTGTAGAATCTCTGTCCTCGGAGAGGCTCAGAGGTGGCTGGGGGGGCCCCCGCACAGTCTCGGCTCGCTGGCCTTGCTTTGGGCAGGGGGCTGGACCAGACGTCTACAGAGAGCCCTTCTTTGGAAGGTTCTGGAGCAACCCCCCCAAAATCCAGCAGCAGCAAGTGCTGGGAGGTAAAAAAATAATAGTGACCAAGAGAAAAAAAGTTGAGAAAAAGTTTGGGATTTTTTTAATGTGGGAGACAGAATGCAATAATTAGGCTTAGTTAGTTTTGGAAACTTCTGCTCCGGTGGCTGAATACTATAACGTTGTCCACTCTGCCTCTTCCTCCACGTGGGAAACAGAGTTGAGTCAACGTGTAAGAGGAAACGTCCTCCTGTGAAATGTTGGAAGTAGGTGGCTTTGTCTCTGCTTTATACGAGTTTGGCATTCAAGATGGCCCTATGCAGTCTTAACACTTTGTCCATGTGCACTGACGTATGGCGTGAGATTGCTTGTTTTTATGAGAATTCCTTGGTTTGGCTTGGTTTGGGTTTGAATATTTCAGCGACCACGTTTGGCTTGCTGAATTGCAGTCAACGGTCTTCCCTTTTACAGAAGCTTGGGTGTATTGATTTCCTCGTTTCTAGGTCTGTCAGGTTTTGGGTGAGTGGTTAGGGAAAGGTGTTGTGGCTTAATCTGTTGGAGCCAGCATGGAAGATTTACGGGAAACTTTTATGCTTCAAACAAGAAACCCGTAATAAATATTTTTGATCTTCATCCGGGCCTCCAGGCAACATTCCCCAATTGTAAAAGCGAAAAGGTTGTGAAGGTTTAGCTTTAATTCTGACTCCGTCAATAACTCCTGCAGCCTTTGTCCGTTTTTAACATGAGTTAATGCTGTTCAGATGTCAGTAGATCGTTTTTATAACTTAAGACAAAAGAGAATATTTCCGCAAGGATTTTAAATTTAAACTTTTGAAGGGGTAGGTGGGGGTGTTCTAGGTTTTTGTGTGCCCAGGTTACTCTCTGAAAGTTTCCAATCGAGTTTAGGTGCTTCTGAAGCTTTTGTCTAAAGTTGTACGTGTACGTGCACAAAAGCTTTCTGTAAAATAGAAGATTGTGGTCTGGAGGGGTTTGTGCATCACTGCCAATGCTGTTTTCTTTACCACAGCAGTAAATTCCTCAAATACAGTGGTCGTGTGCGTCTCGCCTGTAGAAATCCCAGTCTTCCTCATGCCAGTGGATCTCTAAAATTTAACTGAGAGCAAGGTTAGGAGGAAAATCTGTGTTAACACACACCGGCTCAGCCAAGTTTAGTTGATTGCTCTGGGCCAGTACATTTTTTACTTTTATATCGCATCTGGTAACATGCTTCTTGAGGCATACATGCCGTCTTTTCTAAGGAAGAACTTCAAGTAGAAGGTAATTGCACTGATTGTTTTTTTTTTTAAACTCCCTTTTTACTGTAAGACTTCCTTTTAGCATCTGCTGTAGCTGTTTGAAAATACTGTAAATAGCGCGAGGTATAGCAAATACTGAAATGCTGTGGATACCATTCCTTCTTGTGCTTCTATTTTTGGGAATACTGTCACATTTTACAGTATTGAGATAGGAGCTTTGGGTTTAAATGTTGTTCTACTTTCCGTTTGCGTTATGGTATGAATCCAAGGGCACAGTTGCTTTTATTACAGTGGAAATATTTAGGGTTTGTCTGTATTTATAAAATAATTCTTCCTTCTCTCTTCTATGCACGTTTCTCCCACACCGTAAGGACAGAAAGGCAGTTTTTAAGCTACCAGCATGCTGCTTGTCCTTGCAGCGTTCAGATGCCCATCCTTGATATCACTGACAGATGTGACTGATAGCGTTAACGTAATACCTGATTATCAACTGAAGCTGTTGCGCGTTTTCCTTCTTTCAGCACGGGATTCTCGTGTCATGTGAAGAAGAACCGGTCTGTGTGGCACAACTAGTGGAATAACAGGAATTTGGGATTCGAGTTGTTACCTCTTGCTCTCTCCCCCTCGGCAAGTGTGGGATTGTCGAGTGCGGTGGATGTTTTGGTGCTCTGAACAAAGAAGTGGTGTTGTCTCTGATTGCCTGCAGAGAAAGCTGTTGGTGTCCAATCCAGCAGTAATTGCCTCTTGTTTCTGTAGCCCTCGGGGACAGGAGAGACCCAAACTCCAGCCACGTTCTTTAGCGTTAGGATGCAAAATGGCAAGTTTAGCCTCCTGTTTCTGAGGGTTAATGACTGGAAAGATGCGTTCCTCCGAGATGGTTTTAATCTGAAGGATATGGCTTGGGGTTTTTTGCATGTGCTTGGTGTGGCGCGCAATCCTTTTTATCTTGTTTTGTGTGTTTCAGTTGCTTTTTCAGTGTTGTTTCTTTGCCTGAAGTGTTACTATGAATGTAATGGCTTGGCCAAATCACTACAAAAGGTGGTTTTTGTAATACTCTTTAGCAAGCAGATGCAGTTAAAGGCTACCTCCTGTGTTCCTCTGCGGATGAATTCATTTTTAAAGCAAACCTACTACTAAGCAGCCAAAATCCTCCCAAGCGGAGAACTCACAGTGCCATACTGTGATCCCAGAGGGCTGCTCCTCGCTCCTCCCATCTTCCCGACGCACAGAAGTGTCGATGCGAGGTATTAAAAAGGTATCAGAAACAGCGAGGAAAATGGCACCTTGGCTTTTGTGCAGGGTCCCTCGATAGCGACTCCCTCTGTGGCCCATCCCTTCCCTTGCTGAGTTTGTATACTGTTGTTTCCAATGAAAAAATGTTTCCCTCTTTTTAACCCTTGCCCCAAAAATGTCATGCTTTCACTGGAAATGATATGAAGGTGCTCGAAATATATTTTGAATCTGAGGCAAAAATTAGGCGTTGGAATATTTTTTTAACGTATTTTTTAGATAAGTTGACATAAGACTGTAGCAGCGAAAATACTATCTACCCTGCTCAGATGATAATAAACTTTAAAAATGGAAAAAATCCCAAAACACCAAAAAGTAACCCCAACCTTGAGTGCGTTCGTATTGTGAATATTTAGTGTCAGTTTATGTGTGAAGCCGTGGCTGTAACTCAGCCTTGAAATAAGTGCACGCAGACTAAAGGTGCTTTAAGTGGCCCAAAAGGAAACTTAAGAAAACTGTGTTAATACATTCCATTTTGTTTACAATGAATCCGAACAAGCTTCCTCGTTTTATAACTAACCACTCTGCCGACAGAAATACTACCTGTTAAAACACAGCGCGCCGGTGTGTGGTTTCAGAGCAGTGTTTTAGGTTATTTTTATTTTATTTAAAAGTAAGTGAGCTTTATGCTACAGACCTTGGCGTCTCAGAAGCAAGTTTTGCTGGGATTATATGCTACCTGCGATTTCATTATCTTAATCTTTGGGTGTAGACACTAATGAAGTTTATTGATGGCAGGGGGAGGATTGAAGTTCTACTTTCTGGAAGCCATTTCTTGCTGAGCAACGGGGAGTGAGTAAAGAAATAAGCTCACTAATAACTGAATGGGGTAAAATCCTGAAGGTTTTGTTCAGTTCTCACTTATAATTTAACAAAGCTGCCCCCAAAAGCGTGAAGTTCAGGGTTTTGCTTTAGAGTAAATGGCTGCTTTCCGGAAAATATTTCACTACATCTTGTATTGTGGATCCATAGACACTATTGACGTTGCTGTGGCCTGGAAGGGCTTTCCCTGCGCTCTCCGTGAGCGTGCATCCTCCTTATAACAGCGAGGGGATCATTGTGCGCTTCCTAGACTGGAGCTGCAATCCCACGGGAGCATCGGGAAGCTGAAGTGAGGAGAGAACCCTGTGCTTGGTTCTTGTTGTGCCTCTGTGGATGAGCAATGCCGTCTGCGGCTGCCCTGTCCCTCCTGGGAATGAGACAAAGAGGCAAGGGGATACATTTTTCTTGCAGAACTGCTAATTAAGCACTTGTTTCAGCCCTCCGCATCGGGGCTGGAGCAAGGGCAGGGGCGTTAGCGGGGTTTGGAGGCGTGAGAGATTGGCGAGAGCGAACCTTGGGAGCTTTGCAGGTGGCAGCGCTAAGAAATTGGGGCTGTGGCACGAGATGAAGGCTGGGGGCTCCCTCCCTCCCGTCGAAACAGCCTGAAAAGAGCCAATTGCTTAAATTTGTCCACGGAATGGACAGATGCAGCTTAAAACTACCTGTGGCTACTCTTCAACCAACCAACCAACCTACCGATGGTGTTCTGAAGAGCCAAGTACTTGCGTTACCGATGCGTATTAAAGGGCATATTCATTTCTACGTGGCTTTTAAGAGGGCACAGATTTTTGTTAATACCTTTTTTCTCCCTGCGTTTGGATGTGCCATTGTACCCACCTGTTTTCGTTTTGCAATTTTCCCCCCTTTCTTTAAGCACAGCTAAAATACCTGCTGGAATAACGACTGTCTAAGCAGCAGCAGGGATTACACATATTGACGAAGGTGGGATTAAGCCTAGGAATTATCCCTGAAATAGAAATTTAAACTTTTCCAGCTGTTTTATGGCTTTTTTTTTTTTTGAGTGTGCTTGGCCAGTGTGAACGGTGAAAAGGTCGGCGAGCAAACTTGGGAGTTCTAATCCCCTGGCTGATGCGTTTCGTGTTTGCTTTGTTAGGTTAGATTGCCCGCAAGAGGGAAAAAAACCCCAAAAAACATTTAATGTGGACTCTATTCTGTATTTATCAGCTTTTCCTCTTCTTAAAACCACGAGGAGAGGAAGCCAGCATACGGAAAATGGAACATTTTTGCTTGCCATGGAGCTGACTCGAAGCTGGTCTGTGCTTTAGGGGCACCCCGACATCCCGGCGACGTGTGCCGTGGGTTTGGATCAAATCTGGTGTGTGTCAGCGTAACGGACAAAGGAGTTTGTTTCTAGATTTTAGATTTAATTCCGCATCAACTGAGACGCTCCGATCCCGCTATTTCTGTGCTACAGAGAAGAAAAAAAGGTATTATTGCCCCGTTTTGTTATTCCTGGTGTTTTCTCATGGGACTTAACAAGACTGAGCCCTTAAATCGCTCATCTCATTTACAAGTCCCAACTTTTGTAATTCCATTTTAAAGCAAATAACACATCTCTAATTGCCTGACCAACTTGAGTCTTCCACTGATGTTCAGTTGTCTGGGGATGGGGAATTCCCGGAATGTCTCCCACCAAGAGATTGGTGCATTTTTCCAATTCTTTATTAACCTGGTTTGGGGCAGGAGAACTAATTTGAGTACACGGTGCGGGGAGGGGCTTTCCCTTAACGGACTTTAACTAAGGAATAATTACTCATCGAGCGGTTGGGAAAGCAAGGCATTTGTTGAGGGGGGGAAGAAAAGGGGAAAAAATCCCAAAAAATGAACCAACCGAAACCAAAAGGAAAATAATAAAAAGCAAAACGTTAAGGAGGATGTTTTGGAATTTATACAGCTTGGAAAATCACGTTTTAAATGAGGTGTGATGAGGAAGGGTGTCTGGCAGAGTTCTGTGCTGTCCTGAAGGGTGGTGCCGTTCGTTTTCTGTATTTTGTTGGTACAGTTTAGTAGATTTTTTTATATATATGTGTGTGTGTGTGTCCATATGTGTATGTGTACACACACATATGTTCGTGGAAGGAAAGCAGGACCGTTGATAGACTGCTGATAAAAGACGAAAAAGGCATTATTTTGCTGGAAATAATAAGCACAATTTCCCTGGCTTCCGCAGCACTTGGTTCCTTCGTACAAGCCGAAAAAAATCTCACCATTTAGGGCAGTTCCATAAAGCTCCAGTTGCTCCCACGTTTCTGTGCAGCGAAGTGGTTACCTTTGCCTCGGGAGGGGGAGGTGGAAAACAGAACGTATTGATTAAATCCATATTAGTCTTATTATTTCCTTCATTTTGGTACATTACAGATTTCACTGACATCTGTTAAGGTTTTAATCTTCAATAGTGGTTTTTTGTTTTTGTTTTTTTAAATTTTATAAAATAGCCGAAAAAGAACCAAAAACCAATTCGGAAATTTCATCTTGTAAAAGCGCCCTCGCATCGAAATGGTTTTATGACCATTGAAAGTTTGTTTGTGGGGTTTTTTGTTTTGTTTTTTTTTTAAAAAAATAGAAAAATAGATGCTGTGACAGGCCTCGTTTCAAGCGGTACTAAATGTGTGTTCCTAGTTTGTGTGTTGCAGCTCTGTTTAAATATCTCGTGCTCGCGATAGAGAACGGATGTGCTCTTTGGGTCAGAGCAGCACTTGGGATGCAAAAAGCAGGTGTGGAAACACCCTTGATTTTGACTTTGAAACGCGGCGGCGGCGTTGTAGGATTCGCCAGGCAGATTGTAAGTGTCGCTCCACGTTCCTCGGCGGCTGCAGTTTCCCGTAGGCGTGTAGTTTAAATCCATCGTGTGTATCGCGCTAACGGAGTTTAACACTTGCGTGATGCCGTGGGGCGAGGCCGCTTTAAATGAAGCCTTAACAAAATGATACATTTGTCAGATTATTTTTTTTTTCCCCCTCAGAGGATGCAAAAATACTGTTTTGTGAGAGTAGCTGAACTTAGTAGAAAAGGAAGTTTTCTTTCTCACCTGAGAAATAAAGGGAAACTTTATTACAAGATGTCTATACTGTGACTGACCTCGTTCCCCGGCGCGATGCGGCGCCCAGGCCTTTCTCTGGCAGTTTACCCTGACCCGGCTTTCCCAAATCTCGGCTTTTCCTTTGTGGTGGTTGTTGGCCATATTCTCCTCCCTCCCCCCAGCTCCGAAACCTCTGCCTGAAGGAGGATCGCGATTTAACACTTAAATCGACACCAAAAGCAAAAAAAAAAACCAACCCCAGCTGTTCTTGAGTTCTGGGCTTGCTTCAGATAGTGCCATCCTTTTCCACTTCTCCTGACTGACGTTTCATCCGTAAAACATTTTAAATAGAGGCAAATAAAATGTTGGGGACTTGCTTTTTTTATTATTATTATTACTCTATTTCTTTTCGATTTGGATCTACCTCATGCCAACAGTTGGGTGCTATGGACTCAAATTGTCGATGCGATTGGCAAAAGCGACCAAACTTGCGTTGTGAGGAGTGACCTCTCGGGAGGCGGCGCCCTGCGAACCGAACCCTCCGCCTTTATTGTTCAGAGACAACAATATTGGAGTTGAGTTTTAGCCTTTGTGCCTTTGTGTGGTTTGGTTTTTCTTTTTTTTTCCCCCCTACCCCAGTGCATAACAATCAAAAGTCTTCACATGTTCTTAATTAAAAATAGCAATTTTAGCCACGAAGTTAAGGGAAATAAAGAAAAAAAAAAAGTCACAAGACGTAGTTTTAGCCAATTTTAAACTATTTTTCAGTGTATCAAGTCAAAAAATGTAGAGTATCGCAGTGGAACTAGGCAAAGAGAAATACCCAGTAAAGAATATTTTGAAATATATGATGCTGACGCCAGATGTACACGTCTCTGTGCGCATCGGTCTACGTCTGCATATACACACGCATCTCGTATGCAGTTTTTTGCGTGTGTGTGCACGTATAAATGTATATATATTAAAAAAATGAAGGGATCCACGTGTGAGGGTGAGGGAATCCAGCGTCATTGGCTCTTCCACTGTTTTGTATGTAACAGTTTACAACTATGTGTAAGTTTTTTTCTACTCTGTGAACCTTTTTTACTTAAAAAATAATTCCTTTGGGGGAAACTTTTAAGTTGTGATACGCTATCATTTTGTGAAGTTTTGAGGAAAAAAAAAAAAAAGAAAAGCAACAAAACAAACAACAAAAAAAATTTGACTTTTTACCAGTACCTAATACAGAGGGGGAATCTTTCTTTTTTTTCTGTAAAATTGTATTTAGTTTAAATAGTAAAGAAAAAAAAAATAAATCTATATATGGGATTGTAAAAGTGCTGACATTCCATCGTGGCAAGACGTCAAAGCTGCTTCCGACGGCTTTCTGCTGCGGAGAGACTCAAACGAAAGGAAAATGCCTCTGTTAAATGTTTTTATAAAAACTGCTCCATCAGGTCTGTACTTAAGCTATATTTTCTAAAGCCTAATCATCCTTTAATATGCTGCGTATAAATTATCAGCATGGTTGCACTTTCTCGGTAATAATGGATGCCCTGCAATTGGCTCACCGTAAGGACTTTAGTTTTTTAACAAAACAACTAGAACTTCGGGCAGAAGGTAATATTTATATAGGTACCTCAAGGAAAAAAACAAAAAAAAAAGCCTGAATATGCTGCATTTTGTTCCTTTAACATTTTTTCATGTAGCATTTGTTTGCTTTTATTCTTTTTTTTTTTTTTAAAGTAGAATTACGTAGCTACCTGGTTTGCTTTGGGGGGGGGGACCCCGGTAGCGTCTTAGCCCGTCGTTCTCTCTCGCTCTCGTCGGATGTAGTATCCGTCCTTGGTTTCACGCCGTCGTTCGGGGTGGGATTTGCCCGGCATCGTGTATACAGGGGGGTTG
>VXBO01013780.1:77400-91119 GCA_013400135.1 Rhinoptilus africanus
AGGGGGAGGATGACCTCCCTCCACCTGTTGGCCACACTCTTCTTGATGCACCCCAGGATGCCATTGGCCTTCTTGGCCACAAGGGCCCATTGCTGGCTCATGGTCATCCTGTTGTCCACCAGGACTCCCAGGTCCCTTTCCTCAGAGCTGCTCTCCAGCAGGTCACCCCCACCCTGTCCTGGTGCAGGGGGTTATTCCTCCCCAGGTGCAGCACCCTACACTTGCCCTTATTGAATTTCATGAGGTTCCTCTCCGCCCAGCTCTCCAGCCTGTCCAGGTCTCTCTGGATGGCGGCACAGCCTTCCGGGGTGTCAGCCACCCCTCCCAGCTTTGTGTCGTCAGCAAACTTGCTGAGGGTGCACTCTATCCCCTCATCCAGGTCATTGATGAATATATTGAAGAGCACTGGGCCCAGTACTGACCCCTGGGGAACACTGCTCAGCAGCAGGGGTTCCCCCTTCTGGTGGCCCGCAGAGGGCTGGCCGGGAACTGTCACATCCCAGTAAAAGCATTTTGTCTTCAGTCCCAGGATCCCAGTGCTCCCAGTCAGCACAGACACACGGGGACTGGATCATGGTGGCAGTTTTTGTCCTGGACGCGTTGGCTGGTCACGCTGAGCCACCAGCCTCCCCGGGCCAAGGAGGTCCCTGTCTGTACAGCAGTGAGTGATGAACATCTCAGGGATGTTATTTTTTCCTTCTTCTTTCAGGGTGCCTAAAAGCAGTTTCCCTGTTACCTACCAAATGTCAGGGGGAACAGTCCATCAACAACCCGAGTGGCAGCTGAACCAAAGTGCTAAAAATCCCAGCATGATGACCCCCCTGGAGACTCCAAATGGTGGGAGATACTTACTGGTGACTATTTTGGCCCCTTTCATCAATTTTTTGTTGTTCATAACCTCTGGGCACTGGCTTAAAAAACCCCTTTTCAGAGCGTTCTGCATACTGTGCACGTGGGTTGGCCACACAGACAGAACTGGTGGCGGAAACAGCCAGGTCTAAAACTAGGCAGAATTGTCATTTCTGTAAATATGAGCACCCCAAAACTTTCCAGCCCTGACGTCTTTCCCTCAAAATACCCCTGCCCTGCCCAAAGACCTCTTTGCCGCAGCTCTTTGAGGCCGTTGCTTTCCTGGGTTGTCACCTCCGTGACGTAACTGTGGGGCGGGTACCACCTGGCCTTAGCCATCCTACGGGCGAGTTGAACCACGGAGATGCCAGCTCTGGGACCAGGCCAGTCCTCTCTGACTCTCTAACACAACTAGCATGGGGGCCAGTGGTTTATGGGCCCCCAAAATGATTTATCTTGTTGACCTCTACCCTGTGGAATTACCGTGTAATTTTGTGCTAGGGTACAAATAGCTTGATTTTTTTTTTTTTCCCCCAAAAGCTGGCGAGCACTAAACCCACCACGTGTTGAGCAGTGCCACAGGAGTCACATACCCTACTGCAGGCAACGCCCCCCCCCTCCCAAAAAAAGACAGTGTTCGGCCCCGTTTCCCACAGATCTCCGTGAAATTTCAATAATAATATTTAAAGAAAAAAACAACCAACCCAACCCTTTCAACACTAGTACAGCGCTGCGTACCCACTTGGGAATTTCTCCAGGGAATAAAGCAGCACTCTGCACTCGCGTACTTCGGTCTTTTAAACCAAGAAGAGCGTTTCTCGCGCGGCTCAGTAGCGTTACTCCTCTGCCCGTCTCTGATCTTACCTGCCCAACCCAAATTTTTACACTGTTGGATCAAAACGTGGAGTGCAGATGATGGAGTTGCTGGAGCCTTGTGTTTCGGTAGCAGCTCATTGTGTTTGTCTTCAACTTAAGAGAAGCCGTCTTCCGGGCTTCCAGAAACCCGGAATTATCCTGTCTGGGAGGACAGAGTTTCCCGCTAACTCTTCACCGTGCCAAATTTGAGTGCTGCCTGAGACATCTCCCTTCCTGACTGATTCAGGGCAGGTTTCTGCCCAGCTTTTTGGAGCGGGAGGTTTTGGTCCGTAGAAGTCTTCCCGTTACTTGAGGTGTTCTTCACAGCCGGAGAGAGATCTCGGGCACTTCTCTCTCCCTCTGAGCGACCACGACCCTGTGCGTGCGTTAGTTGTGTATCAGCTGGTTAACACAGGTAAGGCTCCCCCAGCAGACGAGATCTGGTTAGTAGTGCTGACTAGTCAGAGCATGGCTTCGCACTCTGTCCTGCCTTCCTTCCTGGAAAGATGAACAGCGAGCAGCACGTTGGACTCGTGCGCTGATCACGTACGTGACTGAAATTGGGAAGAACTACAGAAAGCCTCTGCGTCAATTGTCACTTTTCATACAAAACATTTATTTTTAAAAGTTGCATATAAAGTTCTACACAGGACGGTTACTATAGTAAAAAAAACAAACCCAAACCCCAAAACAAACCCAAATGAAAAATCCAGCTCTGTCATTCACATGATAAAAGGGTCACTCATTTGCAACAATTCACGTCTAACGGACTTCACCGTGCATTTTGGTAGGACACCACGGACACGCTGCAGGAGTTCACCAGGGTAAAAGGTTCTAGTTGTGCATATTTACATCGCTATCTAACCTGTTGAAGACGTGTGCTTTTTCCCACAACAGCCACAGAACCACACTAGCTCTTGGGATGGATCCCATCCTCTACCCTGTTTCTGTGCCCACGTGGCTGTTCGGGCTGCATGACAGAAGCAGCTGTTTTTATAAAGACTTTTTTTTTTTTCAATGCTCTTGGTCCACTGGTGATGCCCTGGCACCGCTCCAGAGAAGCGAGGGAGGGTTTCATCGGTTACTGGCCCCTCCCCAACCAAGGAGGAGAAGGCTGAGGACAGCAGACAGTGCGTAAAACACCTCCCCTCACCTCATCTTCCGCTCTGATGCGAAACGCAAACTGGGGAAGGGCTCCCTTCTAAGTTGGAGGGCGAAAGAGCTTTTGGCCTGAAAGCTGCCCGTAAGAAATTTTGAATTTGGATAATGATTGTCTGAAGAAGTCATTTTAAAATCATCCGAGCAAGTGCTGCTCTCAGGTTGACAGGAGGCTCTTCTTACCCCGCCATGTCTCCGAGGGAAGAATTCCAATCTTCGCCAAGTATAAAGTTCAATTTCTAAACTTCTGAAACAAAGCAAAAGCAGATGGCTCAGTATATAAATACATCCAGCATCTGGATTCTCAGTCACAAAAATAACATCCTTTATACAACAAAAAATGGATCAGCTGTGAAGCAATTCTCCGTCGATCTTAAGATCCAACATCTTTGTCAACAGCTTCATCTTCCTCCTCTTCCTCCTCATCCTCTTCATCATCTTCCCCCACTTCTCCATCTCGCTTCTCTTTCTCAAGCATTTTTAGGTATTTGCTAGCTAGGATCTTCTTTGGTAAGATATCTGGAAAGTAGAATTGTTTCTTTTATAGTCAGTTTGAATACTTGCATTGCCTCATTAATGCTATTGCATCCGTACCACTAATAAAGTGAAGTAAAAAAGAGGCTTTTTTAAAAACATTATTATTTAAGTGAATAACCACATAAGTTAGTCTGACCTTTCCAGCTGTAAGAATAAGAGGGAATTACACACTTGTGGTACAAGTAACCAGAGATAAGGAATGTATTTTACAACTGATTACGGGCAACCGTCTTCACTGTCTGCTCACGTACATTATTTATTCGATGGACCTGAGACAGAGCAGAACTGGGTGCTCTGAAATCATGTCCCCTGGGAACCCAGAGAAAGGCTGGGCTGGGAATATTTTATTCTCGATCGATATCCTATGCCAATGCCTTTTCTGAGACAAGTGTTATCACAAAAATCCAAGTATCAGTAAAAACTGTGTGCGCATGCACATGTGTAAATATATATATACAAAAGGAGAGAGGAGCCACATGATGAATCACTCTGAGAAACAAGACTTACAGATTTAAATGTGTAATTTTGGGGCCATATAAATGCTCACATAAACACATGCAGCGATCTTATTTTACAGGCTCAAAGCTTTCAGATGGAGTTGCTGGAATTTAAGAAATGCTTAAGGTAATATGCTGAGAACTAGTTAGCCTTGTATAATTTTGAAGCACCGGAAAAATCCCCATTCACAAAGAAGTGTTTTCAGTGATGGAGTTAATGAGCTCCAGTTGAAGATTATACAGGAGATTAATGACCAGTAGGAGAGCTGCGTCCTCACAAAAGAATTCAACAAGAGCAAGATTTCGTTTTCCAAATTACATACTGCATTTACCATCACGCTATAGATACCTGCAAGGAACTGAAAGGTCTCACACTCTTCTGCAGTGTGAGACAGGTCACTGTAAGTCAGAGCGTTCTTCTCCTTGCCTCTGCCATGTTTGTAGGAGTAGGTAGCCAAATACTGAACAAAAAGCTCCTACAAAATTAAAACAAAAGTGAACGGTCACACTACGAATTCACACATACAGTTGGCAGCAGTTTTCTTTAATCCCTGTTTAAAGACACAAACGCCACATTTAAGTGTACATATACTGTGCACTTTGTGGAGAGATCCACTTATTTCAGAAAAGCCTAAGTTCAGGATACACTTCCATCTCCTCGGAGCACTGACTGCAGGTTTGGGTTTGGTACATCACTTAATTTGTGCTGTTCTTCAACCCTTTCCACAGGCCAACAAATGACACTTGGGATCAGAAAGCAGCAGAGTATCATTTCCACACCGGCTAATTTATACTAATTGACAGCGGTGCAAATAAGAAGCTCCTGCATTGCTCACAGACTCTGGGAGCTCAGCGGGGCAGGAAAATGCCAAAAACCTCAGCAAGTTTGCTGACGACGCCAAGCTATGGCACAGCTGACACGCTGGAGAGAAGGGATGCCAACCAGAGGGACCTGGACAGGCTTGAGCAGTGGGACAGTGCAAACCTCATGAAGTTCAAGGCCAAGTGCAAGGTCCTGCATATGGGTTGGGGCAATCCCACGTGCAGATACAGGCTGGGTGAAGAATGGAGTGAGAGCAGCCCTGAGGAGAAGGACTTGGGGGGTGTTGGTGGACGAGAAGCTCAATGTGAGCCAAGAAGGTGCGCTCACAGCCCAGAAAACCAACTGCATCCTGGGCTGCATCCCCAGCAGTGTGGCCAGGAGGGTGAGGGTGGGATTCTGCCCCTCTGCTCTGCTCTGGTGAGAGCCCCCTGCAGGGCTGCCTCCGGCTCTGGGGCCCCCGACATCAGAAGGACACGGACCTGTTGGAGCGGGGCCAGAGGAGGCCACAAAGATAATCCAAGGGTTGGCACATCTCTGTGTGAGGACAGGCTGAGAGCTGGGGTTGTTCAGCCTGGAGAAGGCTCCGGGGAGGCCTTAGAGCCTCCTCCAGCACCTAAAGGGGCTACAGGAAAGCCAGGGAGGGACTCTGGATCAGTGCAGCGAAAGGACAAGGGGGAACGGTTTTAAACTGAGAGAGGGGAGACTTAGCTTAGATGTTAGGAAGAAATTCTTTGCTGTGAGGGTGGTGAGCCCCTGGCCCAGGTTGCCCAGGGAAGCTGTGGCTGCCCCATCCCTGGAGGGGTTCAAGGCCAGGCTGGATGGGGCTTGGAGCAACCTGGTCTGGTGGGAGGTGTCCCTGCCCAGGGCAGGGGGGTGGCACTGGGTGATCTTTAAGGTCCTTTCCAACCCGAACCATTCTCCAGTTCTATGCCCAGCGGGAGACCGACGCCTGACGCTGCACGGCCGCCGGTGCCGGGCCCCGGCAGGAGGGGAAGCGCCGGGGGCTGGGGCCGAGCCCGGCGCTGACAGCGGGCGGCCCCGGCGGCGGTGCCGGCAGCGGGGTGAGGGCCCGGCCCGGAGGCAGCGGCCCCTCGGGGAGGCGCAGGCCCGGTCCGGCGGGGAAGGAGCGGAGCGGGAGGGGAAAGGGGAGGCGGTACCGTGGCTTTGGCGGTGAGGAACAGCGCGTCCTGGTTGATGCTGGAGACCTCCGGCGAGCTCTTCATGATGACGCGGATCCGCGACAGGGGCAGCGACACCAGCCGGTTCTCCCCGCCGCTCAGCCTCGCCGCCATCTTCCACCCCCCCTCCCTCAGCCCGGCACCGCCTCCGCCTCTTCTTCCCCAACCCGGAGAGAAAAGGGCGGGCGCGGCGCTGCCCGCCGGGGGATGTAGTCCCCGTCCGCTACGGGGAGCCGGCGGGATTACAGCTCCCATGAAGCCGGGCGGAGGGAGGACTACAAGCCCCACGGCGCTGCTGGCCCCGCTCCCCGCCCTCGCCCGGCGGCTGCGCGGCCGCGCTGCCCAAGATGGAGGCGGGCGGGTGTGCGGTGTCCGGGCCCTGGCGGTGGCGGGCTCTCCCCTTCCCTCCTCTCCCGCCCGCCATGGCCGCGGTCCCGCAGGGTCCTGAAGGGCCTGAGCGCTCCCCTGGCTCGGCCCCCCTCCTTCCCCGCCCGGGCCTCAGCCCCGGGGTCTGGGGAAATTGTTTTTAATGGGAAATAGGCGCCTCCTGCACACATCGCAATGACAGGCCAGTGGCTGGGAAATTGTTAACTCGGACTGTAATTACAGGCTGCTAAAATACCTCTTTTGCTGCTGTGGTGCAGTAAAAGGGAATGCTGCCCAGTAATACTGATGCTCGTCAAACTGGAAGAGGGGAGGTTTAGATTAGATGTCACAGAATCATAGAATGGTTTGGGTTGGAAGGCACCTTTAAATAACATCCAGTTCCAACCCCCTGCCCTGGGCAGGGACACCTCCCACCAGCCCAGGCTGCTCCAAGCCCCATCCAGCCTGGCCTTGAACCCCTCCAGGGATGGGGTTTCATGGAGATGGACAACTTCCCTGGACAACCTGGGGCAGGGGCTCACCACCCTCTGAAGAATTTCTTCCTGTGGCCAGCAGGGCGAGGGAGGGGATTCTGCCCCTCTACTCCACTCTCGTGAGCCCCCACCTGGAGTCCTGCGTCCAGCTCCGGGTCCCCCAACATCAGAAGGACACGGAGCTGTTGGAGCGGGTCCAGAGGAGGCCACGAAGATGATCCGAGGGCTGTAGCCCCTCTGCTGTGAGGACAGGCTGAGAGAGCTGGGGTTGTTCAGCCTGGAGAAGAGAAGGCTCCGGGGAGACCTTAGAGCCCCTTCCAGTCCCTGAAGGAGCTCCAGAAAGGATGGGAAAGGATTCTGGATTGGGGAGTGCAGCGATAGAATGAGGGGGAATGATTTCTAACTGAGAGAGGGGAGATTTCGATTAGATATTAGGAAGAAATTCTTTCTTGTGAGGGTGGTGAGCCCCTGGCCCAGGTTGTCCAGGGAAGTTGTCAATGCCCCATCCCTGGAGGGGTTCAAGGCCAGGCTGGATGGGGCTTGGAGCAGCCTGGGCTGGTGGGAGGTGTCCCTGCCCAGGGCTGGGGGATCGCAGCCAGATGATCTTTAAAGGTCCCTTCCAACCCAAACCATTCTGTGATTCCGTGTTGGGGTGTGGAGGGCACATGTAAACCATTAAGTGATGATGAGCCTGTGTCTTTATTATTAACGCATTCTTCATATACAGAGAGTATTTAACCTGCGTGTCTACTGCGTAGGTAGCTTGTAACATGCTGATGGGTGGCGTGTATCAGCCTGGGGCTGCCGAAGGCACCGGGGGTTTTGCTGCTGTTGGCTCCAGAAGTTGGTCTGTGCCTCTTTGAGTGAGAGCTACTGTACTCCACGGCGAGTAACGCAGCACTTCCAAAAATGATGACGCATAGTTTGCATTTCATTAGTGGCTTTAATGAAAAGTTTCCAATATGCTTTACAAACAATATGCCTGATGGTTTGTATTGGTAAGAAGGCTGCTAGGGCCATGCGTTTGATCACTACTTAGCACGAGAGGGAGGTACAGGAGCTTTTCCGTAGCACGCAATAATAGTTCACATAGAATTTAGGGCAGGAAGGGATGTACTCATAAAGAATCACATTAAATGGAAAATACAGGGAGTTTGTTAACAGACTACTACTAGCTTATATAGAGTTTGCCCAATGCATAAGGACAATCATAGAATTGTTTTGGTTGGAGAAGACCTTTAGTATGATCAAGTCCAACCGTTAACCTAACGCTGCTGAGTTACCACTAAACCGTGTCCCCCCGCACCACATCTACACATCTTTTAAGTGCTTTCCTACAGATGATACGCATTTATTAATAAAAGAGGGCACCTTGAGCAGTTGTCAGCACCTTTGTGCAAAGATGGTACAGGGATGTGTTCACTGGTGTCACTTCCAACACTGTGGTATCTGGACACATCTCTTACAGTTAGCCATTACAGATAATCTCTTCGGCTGCATAATTCCCTTGAGGTTACAACTTCTGTGAGGCCATTCGGTGTAAATTATATCTGAAGTGAAGCATCATGTCCTACAGTTTCTTCCTTCATCCTTATCATCTTGTGACATCTTGTGGAAACAGTCGACATTACTGTGACAGTGAATTTCTTACAGATACTACTGGGGTCTTTCATGATTTCCACATACATATAAACCCCCCATCAAACTTCCAAGATTTCTGAGGGTATTGAGCTATGTCCATAGGGATTTAGGATCCATATAGTTCCCACAGGATCTAGGGACCTGCCTGTAGTCATTTTACTCCGCTATGGACAGCGCAGTTTAAGGTGGTCTGGGCAAACCAGGACTCACTCTTTCTTCTCCTATCTCATGATCAGATGTTTCCTCTTTTCCCATGCAGTGCTCCCTGGAAAGGCCACGTGTGGGACAGCTCTGTCTTCTTCAGTACCATGCTGGGCAGATGACGGCTTTCAACTGATGGAGAATGGGAGCAGGAGCAGGAGCACAGCAAACCTAAAGGCATCTCTCCGTGCTGCTAGCACAGCTTTATTTGGCGAGACAGAATCACGATGTGGCTGTATAGCGCAAGGTGGGTGCGCACACACTCTGAAAGTACCATGATACTGCAGTATTACTGATATTTAATAATTTAGGTTTTTAAAATATACTTTTGGAATTGCAGAATTAATGTTGTACCAGTAATGGAATCGAATCCATTCCTAATTAAAACAAACCCATAAAGCAGTTCATACTAGAATTATTTCTCTTGAATCAGAACTGAATCGGTATTAAGAAATCTTTGTTAAACCTGACTGGGAACACAGGTGAAATAAATCTCTCCTCTGGTAAAGTCAAAACAACAGTTTGCCTAAAAACTAGTATGAGCTGCTCAGTATAGGGGCTGTTTGTACTAATTACAACCCGCACAGCAGCATCACATCTCAGTCTCTCCTTTCCTGCTCTCACCTGACTCACCAGTCTGTGCCGGAGGAATCCTGCTCAGTGCAAGTATTTTTGAGCTCTTGAACTAAATTAGGTCCAATAAAGGAGTGACCAGAGCTGCTATTCTTGTGCCGTAGTAAAGACTTGTTTCTTGTTACTGACACTTGTGAGCTTTCCTGCAGCAATCTCATTTTTTTTCACTTTGTTGTGTGTCCGGGTGGTGAATGCACATGCACCAATTTCCCATGAAAGAAAAGGTATTTTGGTATCACCGATATCACAACCAAATACAATGTCAGCATTTGCCACCCATTTAGTGCTCACGTCAATATTATAGAAATAAATGTAGCAATCGCTTCCCTGTGAGTTAGTTCCTTACATTCCAGGTAAAATTCTGAGAGAGAAAACCAGTTATTTTCTTTATTTAAAACTGCCTCACTCTGTCCCCTCCATCCTAAATTCGGAAAAGTTTGAAACACCTGTCTTCCCTCCCAAAAGGGGCGTACAGCTTCTGAGCTTTGTATTCTTTCTGAAGTCCACAGAACTGCTCGATTTGAAAATTCCAGTTCAATCTCTATTGTTTTTGATTCCATATCAGGGAGTCTGAGAGGGAGACAGACTACTGGAAGTGCACCCTGCACCATCCCTGGGACAGACCTGTTAAGAAGGAAATCTTAAAGGCAACCGATCATTGGGTGGTGAGAGCAATTCAACTGCATCACTTTATTGTGTATATTCTTTTACCATTATTATTTTTTTTCCCTCTTCCATTACTGTTCTATTAAACTGTCTTTATCTCAGCCCACGAGGTTTTTTTCCTCCTTTTTCTCCTTCTTCTCCCTACCCTACTGGCATGAGGGAGAGAGAAGTGGATGGCTGTGTGGTCTTAGTGTTAAAGGACCAGCTGCTGCCCGAGCACTCACACGCCATTCAAGGAGTCGCACAGACACCACCCCAGCCTTTAACTGCTCAGACCAGGGTCCCTTTGCAGTGGGGAACCCCAGAGGGCAGATGGGTGTCCCTTTTGACTCCTCACACACACACACACACACACACACACAGAGTTACTCTCAGGTGCACTCCCTCCTTCTTCAGGCTCAACCCTTGGTTTCCCACCGCAGTCTCGGGCATCAGATTTTATAAAAATAGAGTCATTGAATTGAAAGGTACAGCAGCAAGGTCAGCCCAGGCTGGGTGCCTCTGGAAAGGGAGGGACATTTAACAAAGAAAATCCTGGACAACTGTGATCTGTACACCCACCTCTCAAGTGCTCCTCATGCATCTTTTAGTGCAATGGTGATTTTTGGTCTGGGGTCTTCTAACGCTTACTGGATTCTTTTTCTGTGTCCAGGCAGGCTGGCTGTTGATTGCTCTTATCTTGCTGATTTGCAGTCTCTGCTGATGGTTGGAGCCTCCTTGTCTTCTGGTTTATGCTTCTTGTGCACCTGCGTTTGCTGGCGGAACATGGGGAACTGAAACTTCCCAAACTTAGGGAAAACACTACCAAAACATCAGTGCGTTATCAACACTTTTCTTATACTAACAGACTAAACACAGCACTGTACCAGCTGCTAGGAAAATCGCTAAGGAAAATTAACTCTATCGCAGCCTAAAGGCTTCAGCAAATCTAGCTACTCATGCCAAGTAAAGCTAAGCAAAAAGCATAAATCACATCATATTATAACCCTAAGTAATTGATTACTTATTTAAGCTAAACAACTAATATCTCTTAACAATAGTTGCTGGCTGGGGTTAAACCAGGACACAGGGAGATATATATATATATATGTGTATATATGTATCTCTCTCTGTGTATATATATATATATAAAGTGAAATTATAGAAGATTCTGTTTCCTGAATGTTGATTTACAACTCTCCCCATAGCTGGCAGATCAGCAATGTTTAAAGAAGTAAGTTCGCAGTGTCTCTATCTCTTGTGTTTTCACAGGCATCTGTAAATCTAACAACCATTGCGCATTTTAAAAACAGATACCTAGTCCTCAGGTGTCTCTCTTTAAAATAGTGTCTTTCCATTTTTTTATATGAGGTTGCTGACCTGTCATCGATAAATGTGTACTTACCATCTTATGAAAGTAATTACTCTCCTAAAATGGGTTAAGACCTTTATGTGCCTGCATTTACATTTAATATTTCCCCTGCCCATGGCAGGGGGGTTGGAACTAGATGATCTTTAAGGTGCCTTCCAACCCGAACCACTCTGTGATTCTGTGAGTACTGGTGTGTTGGAGGTAGGTTTGTGATCCCAGTGACCCTTCCCAGGCTCTGAAATCTTTCCCTTGTTACAGTTGTAACCAGGTCTCTGTAATAGGGACCCACATTCCCAATAATCTACGTAAATGACAGTCTCTATCTAAAGGTGGTAATTAACCATACTTTTTAATATCCCCAAAGTATTTGTATAACTAGTTCTAAAATTAATGGTTTAGAAAAGTTAAAGACTTACACTTGCTAAACTCAGAGGTAATGTATCTCATTTTCCCCAGTTTTTGGGGGAAAGGATACATTTTCACCACTTACACGAGCTATCTGTTGATCAATGAGACGGCAATGTTCTTTGGGCTGCCTGCATGAAGAATTTCCCGCTGTCAACAGCAAATGCTTTATCAGATGGTCTCATAATTTACTATCATAGTTCAACTGATGATCGAGATTTTGGCTTACCGAAAATCCCTAAGGCTGCCATCATATGTGGTGGGATCCTTAATAGGAAGAGAGGCAAACATGGAGAGACTTGTCACCACTGAAGAGATTTCCATTTGGAAAACAATGCTGGAAGGATGTTATTTGAGGCCCAGAGCTGACAAGTTGCAAGTTTGTCCTGTCAGCTCTTGCCTGAGTGAAAACCAGAGGATACTCTGAGAATCTGTTGTAAAGAGCTGCTGCAATGAGGTGCGACGATGCTTTGTTTTATTCATCAAACCTAAGAACTGTTTTCCTACATTTGTAGTTTAGTGGAATAAAATATTGTTTACTTTTCATTTAAATACTGCTGGATTTCAAGTACAAGTTCAAAAGTATCTGGCAAATACTGTGATATGTCACTCTCACTGGGAACTGCTAACAAAACTCGGACTTCATAGAATGGTTTGGGTTGGAAGGCACCTTTAAAGATCAGCTAGTCCAACCCCTCTGCAATGAGCAGGGACAGCTTCAACTAGATCAGGCTGCTCCAAGCCCCATCCAGCCTGGCCTTGAACCCCTCCAGGGATGGGGCAGCCACAGCTTCTCTGGGCAACCTGGGCCAGTGCCTCACCAGCCTCACAGTCAAGAATTTCTTCCCAACATCTAACCTAAACCTACCCTCTTTCAGTTTAAAACTGTTGCCCTGTGTCTTGTCACTGCAGGTCTTGATAAAAAGTTTCTCTCTGTCTTTCCTATAAACCCCCTTTAAATACTGAAAGGCTGCAGTAAGGTCAGCCAGAGCTTTTGTTCTCCAGCTGAACAACCCCAGCTCTCTCAGCCTGTCCTCACAGCAGAGGGGCTCCAGCCCTCGGATCATCTTTCTGGCCTCCTCTGGCCCCGCTCCAACAGGTCTGTGTCCTTCTGATGTTGGAGGCCCCAGAGCTGGAGGCAGCACTGCAGGGGGTCTCACCAGAGTGGAGCAGAACCCCCCCCCTCGTCCTGCTGGCCACGCTGCTGGGAATGTAGCCCAGGGTACGGTTAGCTTTCTGGGCTGCGAGCACACATTGCCAACTCACATCGAGCTTCCCGTCCACCAGAACCCCCAAGTCCTTCTCCTCGGGGCTGCTCTCCACCCCTTCATCCCCAGCCTGCGCTGAGAGCGGGGGCTGCCCCGATAAATAGAATCATAGAATCTGTGAGGTTGGAAGGGACCTTTAAGATCATCAAGTCCAACCATTAACCCACCCTGACAAAAACCACTTCTAAACCATGTCCCTCAGTACCACATCTACCCTTTTCTTAAACACNTCTCTCTACACCCTCCTTTCAGGTAGTTGTAGAGGGTGATGAGGTCTCCCCTCAGCCTCCTCTTCTCCAGGCTAAACAACCCCAGTTCCCTCAGTCGTTCCTCATAAGGCTTTGCAGGACCCGGCGCTTGGCCTTGCTGAACCTCACGAGGTTCCCCTATCCTCCGCCAGAGAAGCACCCCAGCTCTCGCACAAGGCTCACGCTTCCCAGAGCACTGGGGATTTTTTGCCCTTTCATCTCCAAGACGCCAAAAACCGTTTTGAGGCTTTGGAAACGCTGACGGAAGGCTCACTTTTGGCCGCTGCCAAGTGCTGGAGCCCTCAGAGTTGGACAAGCGACACCCCCTCAGCCCGCTGCCCCTCGCCGCCATTTTGCGCATGCGCCGCCGTCCCCCNTCCAGCCTCGGCGCTGCCGGTAATTCTGAGGAAAGCCCCCTCCTCCTCAAAGAGCTGCTTGGCTGCAACCTGCGCTCCCGGGCTCAGAGCTCTTTTTCTTCTTTCTGTTTGGTAAAACCAAGTCGTGTCAGTCTAAAGCTGTGCTGCCTTGCGGTTTGGGTTGGTTTACTTT
>VXBO01013780.1:91151-158966 GCA_013400135.1 Rhinoptilus africanus
TGGGTGATACGTACGTTTTATAGGAGGCTTTAATCCTCCAAGGGGGCTGTGGTGGTCCGGGAGGTCTGACAGGAGATGCGAGGGCTCAGCGATGCGCATCTTCGTTTAAGAGATGCAGCTGCAGCACAGTAATCAATTTCAAATAGCTCAGGGGGGAAGGAAGTCTAAATATTTAAGTATAAAAGCAGGAAACATTGTCTGGTCCTTCTGATGAACCCCTGTGTGTTTTGAGAAAATAACGACTTCACTTTTTCTCAAAAATAAGCCTTCTGGACCTGATTTTCCTCTTCCTGGCCGTATGCACGTGCTGGCAGCTGTGTAAAGTTTGGTTACTCCCATGCGGTGCCTGTTTGCATCCCACCTTGCACAATTTTCTGTGTATCCCCGAGGTGTGTTGTGGAGGTGGAGAGCCCAAGTGTCAAAGGGCATCTCTTCTGAGGTGGTATTTTAACAAGCGTTTTAATCTGAGGCTGTGGGGGAGAGACTCCGCTGCCCCGTGTGCGGGGTTGGCTTGTGTGACTGCGCAATGAATGGGAAACCGATTTGGCTGGAAAAACCTAATTTACAGATTTTTGTTTGTGGCCATACTGATACATGACTAAAAACACTCCTTGTGCACTGTGCAACTTTGTCAGTAGGCTGCGTGACTGAAAATTAAGTAAAATGATGAAAGAAAGTAATAGAATTGTAGCACATATATGAAGGACGCGGAAGCGTTTAGCGTTGAAGCCTTGGTTTCATTCAGCAACCATGTGTACTTATGAATGTTAAAAAATAATATACGTTTTTCTCTTACTAGCCTGCAGTTGAGGCAAAATGAGTGTTCCCGACTACATGCAGTGTGCTGAGGATCATCAGACTCTCCTGGTTGTGGTTCAGCCGATTGGCATTGTACCCGAAGAGAGCTTTTTCAGGATCTACAAGAGAATTTCAGCAGTGAGTCAAGTTAACATGCGTGACTCTCAGCGTGTGTTGTATATCCGTTATAGGCACCATTATCCCCCAGAGAACAACGAATGGGGCGATTTTCAGACACACCGGAAAGTTGTGGGGCTGATAACTATCACAGACTGTTCTTCTGCAAAGGACTGGCCTCAGACGTTTGAAAAATTCCATCTTCAAAAGGAAATGTATGGTTCTACTCTCTATGATTCCCGGTTGTTTGTCTTTGGGCTTCAAGGAGAGATTGCGGAACAACCCCGCACAGATGTGGCGTTTTATCCCAGTTATGATGAATGCGAAACTGTGGAGAAGAGAATAGAAGATTTTATCGAATCCCTTTTCATAGTGTTGGAGTCTAAGCGGCTTGACAGAGCCACTGATAAGTCTGGAGACAAGATCCCGCTCCTCTGTGTTCCTTTTGAGAAGAAAGATTTTGTAGGTCTGGACACAGATAGTAGGTAAGCAGCTATTTTGGTCAGCTTGCAGATCTTGAAAAAAATGTACGTGGCAATTGCTAGCCTTTAGAGTAAGCCTATTAGAAAGCACTAAGTGTACTTTGTTACTATCTTATTGTGTATGTCTGTTGTAATTTAAGACAATTTAATTTGTAGTCTGACTATACTTGATGTTTTGAGTGTATATATAATATATTTAATTTATCAGGCTACTCAAATAGCAGGAAGAAGTCACAGGAAAGGTTTGACAGGTTCTGCTATAAAGAGACTTTTTGCTGGAAAGCTTCAAATGGTTTATAGATACACAGTGTTAATAAGGAAATTCAATTAACATTGATGAAAAATAATTTTATATTATGTTGAGTAGTATTTGACTATTCCTACTTACTTTTTCTCCCCCTCTAAGCCTCTGTCTCCTTTTCCATCCTAGGAAACGGTGACTGTTATTTTGGTGACGAAGTCCAGCATCTTTCCTTTTTTTTTGTTTTTATTTAATTATTTGATATTCCTCACCTGTCTTGTTTTGCTACCATTCTTTCCACAACTGTTCTCTTTGGTTTTGTGTATGTAATAGGTTTTTTTCCTTTTTTGCCATTGTCACATCTTTCTTTCCTAATCATTCGCACACTCATCTTTTCAGATTTGAGTGTTACATAGTTCTTGTATTAGGGATTAGTAATTCTGGCTTGTTAGCTACAAGCAGGTGCAAAAGGACCGGTCAGAAAAGGCCCTGGGGGTGTTGGTGGCCAGCCGGCTGAATATGAGCCAGCAGTGTGCCCAGGTGGCCAAGAAGGCCAACAGCATCCNAATGTGTTTGACTTGTCTGTCTGCAGTCAAATCCAAAGGACAGAAGCAACCACCTTCCTTTTGTCTTGGAAAAGACAGAAGTGTGGAAACCCTATCGAAATACATAGAATGTGTGGGAATAGTATCTTTCACATTGGTTTGTACTCCTAGGGATGCCAGCAGTTGTTATTGTGTGAAAAAGCTCAGAAAATATTCAAAAGTGTCCAGGCTGGGTTGTCCAGAGCTGTGCAGGCAGGTTTGTGAAGCCTTCTCATCACGTTAATCAGCTCTGCCTGCATAATTAGTCCTAGCCTTAGAACCTCTGTATAAGAATGTGATATATACTAAAAGAAAGTACTCTAAGTTTCTAATTAGTTTGAAACCCTCCATTAAATTGTCTCTGGTTGCTTGAAGGGCCACTAGTACCTTTCTCCCCTGCTCCTCGTCCTCTTTGCTGGTGAGCGGAGCAAGTTGAACTTGCTCTGACTTGCTTGTCCGATGTTGTTCCCTACTCAAGCTGCTCTTTCAGTGTTGTGGTTCATCCCTACACTATTCAGCTTTCATTAGCCGTATAAATTATTATCTTATTGGCTTTTTTTGTACTTTGCATGGGTGGTAAAGTTTTGTAGACTAGATGAGCCCTTTTAGACTCTCAGCTTTAATCACTCAGTTCAGATGGATTTTAGTTGAACGTAATTACAAAGATTTCCTATTCCAATTAGCTAAGAAAACTATGGATTTTGGCAGAGAATCTCAAAATCAGATTAATTATGCCATTCAACTGTGTCTTCTAAATAGCATGCTTTGAAATTGTACTTTGGAAGTCAGTTCCTGACATAAAGTAATTACTTATGAGCAGTGGCAGTGTTGTAGCTAGTGGCTAAATATTTTCTGTGAAGTTCTGAACCGGTGGGAAGCTCAAATGACAGGTATGTGTTTGTCCATACATATCCAAGAAAATATTTTGTACTTTTTAACTGAAGAGTTGAAACAGATTTAATGTGATGCTTGAATCCTTTGGAAAATGGAAGTTGTATGACCCTGGTTCTGCAAACAGGGGTTTATACAGAGTTAAGCATTGCTTCAGGTATTAAAAATAACCTTGCTTGGTGTTTTGAATACCAACTGTTTTTTCGGTTAAGTCTAGATCAATGGATATACTTTAAATGTTTGTGACGCTTAACTGCTCAAAGAATTCTAATCTTTCCTCTTTCCATTCAATAGTAAGGTAGTTTTTCAGCTTTCTATTTTGCTATGGAGTTAGTACCTCTGATTGTTTTAAAACTTAGGATTTATATATAAATAGCATAAGCAAGCTGAATTGAAAGATCTTTAAATTCAGTGTAGTATTTTGCATGGCTGACTAAGGAAATACTGTAAGTGCCTGGACTTTTTTAATATTAAAGTTTTGTAAAAGAAAGGAGAAATTTATGTAATCCCGAGTAAAGATCACTTGTATTGCAAAAAGGAGTTGTCCTTGACTGAGTTAGAAATACATGTCCATAGTGTACCTGAGTGTCTCTGCACAGGGACCTTTCTTGAAGCACGATGCATCTCTGCTTCTGTGTTCTACTTAGCAGAGGTTCAGGACCATGACATGTGGTTGAACTAGGATCAGTTTATTAAACTAACCGGCACTTTGAAGCCAAAGTCTTCAAATGTGAAATGGTAATATATTGCATTTTAGTACTTGGCTTGCAATAAAAGGTTTATATTGTAGCACATTCTCTTTCACAGTGACAGATTCCCTAATTAAGTGGAAAGTACTGCATTAAGTTGTATTGAGAAGATGCAGGGCTCGAAAGGACCACCTTCAGCTGAGTCCAGTTTTGTTTTTTTCCCAAGATGCTATGTTGCATAATTCTCTTCAGGGAGGGGTAAAGGTTCTTGGAATTCACATAGCGCATATGGGAACGTCTGGTAGAATAACTTTGGCTACCTTGTCGGTTTTGAGGCTGTCAGCATAAGGAGTTTAAAGAATGAAATAATAAAAAAAGGTAATGTTGAGATAGTGAGGCAAATAAAACAACTCTTTCTAGAATAGGTGGAAATTTCTAAAGGGTTAAAGGCAAAGAATGTCCCCTTACACTCTTTTATATACCCTCCCTCCCTTTTTTGAAATTTTTTGGTATATGATGTATCCTGACCTCCCAGTCGGTGTGCAGCTAACTGGTTGACAAGCACAAATATTCTATATTAAGTAGATGGAAGAGAAGACACACTCTCTTTGCTTATAGCAGAGGGTATATGTCTTTGCCACTGTAGTTGCAGATGTCTACTTAGGATAAATAAGCACACTTTTTCCTGTAACTTCTAAAATAGAAGTGAAATTTTGCAGGGTGTAGCAAAGGTCTCATTAAATGTAGAGTGCAGCTGTAACCTTGAGCTGATGACCTGGCTTGATAGCAAAGAGAGTATGTTAAGAAATTACAAGGGGTGTAGTAATTACGATCACATGGTCTGAAGACTAATTAAGGCTACTGAACTTTTTTTGTATCTTAAAAAAGACTTTTCTCCAAGCAATTCATTGTAAATACTAAGGCTAATAACTTAGGTTATGATTAGGAGTGGATACATAGAACTGATCTCTGTCACTCAGTTGGTAAGACTAGCATTAATTTGGTTGTATAATAATTGCGATGTGATTGACTTCTTTTAAGAAGCGGAGTTCAGAAATTAGGAACGTGGATTATTATGCTGCATTTCGAATAAGATAATTCACAGAAAAAGTGGAGGTGAGCTTTGTCTTTTGCAAGTTGCTTGCAAGATGAGCAGAAGAGGCAACGGTCCCAGAACTCATGCTGAAGTGACAATATACACAAACCCACTATATTATATATGTAGAATAACTTTTTCGGTTGGTAGAAAACTTTATGTAGGAAAAATAGTGGGATTAAGTCCTAAGAAGTTTTGGAGAAAGATTGTCCTGTTAACTAGAAGTTGAAGAACTGGAAGTCTGACCTTGGTTTAATTCCCAGAGCACTTGGCCAGTAGGTGATCTTGGCAAATCTGTTAATTTTTCTTTCTGCTTCTTTGTCTGTAAATTATGTAGAATATTTATGTGGCCACAGGGCTGCAGAGGATAATTGAAAAAGTTTCTGAAACCAGTTACACTGGTAGTTTTTTGGAGAGGCTGAGAGACTGACTGAAAAGAATGGAAATGCACGTTCTCATGGTGATACAAAGGTCCTACCAACTTGAAACTAGGAAACATACTTGCCAGAAATCCCGTTTGTTTAATCTTTCTGGTTTATTTCTGTTTCAGCTAAAAAACCAAACAAATATACTCATGTATGATTATAAATCCGCTTCGATAAGCTCATTTCAATGTTGTTTACATCAGTTTGTGTCTTAGGTTCTTTCTTTTTTAATATGGGTAAGGCATCTGTTTAATACCACTGCGTGATGCAAAAGTAGGGCTCTATTTACAGATGTGTCTTTCTCTACACGGTATCGTAGATGGGATTTGTTCACTGATTTATCAAAGTTTATAATATCTCAATATGTGTATGTGGGTGTTAATTTTCTTTCTGTTCTCTGTCTTTCTAATTTTTGTTTTGTTCCTTTTTTTTTTTTATCTTCTTCTCTCATACTGCCCTGTGAGTTTGTTGTTGGGTCTAAAAAGGTAGGCTTGTGATTGCGTATATTTAAAAATAGTTAGCTTTCTTCCATGTACTGCCTTTCCACTCCGCCTCCATTGCATACTTTACTGTTGCTTTTTATATTTATTTTTCAGTACACACAAAAATAATTGCTGCCTGGAGCCTTACTACTGTGGTTGACCCCTTTCGGTGCATTTAGCAATTATATTTGGTACCAATGCTGAATTTTTTTGTAGGATACACATAATTTGCTTAGGCGGCTGCTGGCCTCTGGAATTTGCTTTATTTTTTAAACTCCAAAGCCATGAAGCTGTTCCTGCCTGTGTTTGGTTTCCAAATTCAAAAGTTCTGGCAGTCAATCAAATGTCGTAGCTGTGTCTTTTATGTCCGGATAATGTTATGATTGGTGATATCTATAGTTCTGCATGCTAATGGGAATTGGCGGAATTTGATGGAAATTTTTGTTGAAGCATTTTGCATGAATACTTTTGCAAATTCATTTTGCATGTTTCTTCTTTTTAAATTTAGCCACTTTGAAATTTTGAGAATCCAGAAATTCCTTCAAAGCTGTTGCTGGATGGTTTGCAGCGAAAATAAATTCCGTCTTGAAAAATAATATTACTGCTCTGAATTTTCCATAAAATTATCCTGGGATCCTAGAAAAGAGTTGAGGAGGAAGGGGTAAAGCATGTGTCTTCTGTAGCAAATGAAGTAGAAATGGAAATGGAGTAGAGAGTTCCTGGAACAGGTTTGTTGTCTTCCATTTTGTAGCAGTAGTAGTGGTCACTGGTGGTAGTGATTGTGGTTATTACACTGAAGAGAATATAAAAAGTGTGATAGGTACCAAATTAACACAACTGACTTTAGAGAATAAGATTTTAAACTAGTTTTGTAGTCAACAGTATGCGTACGTGTGTTGAGGAGAGGACCTTCTGAAGAGGAGTTTGGATGACTGACGCTATGGAGTATTCCACATGGTCCTGCGTCATGTGGCATTGCCTTCCCTGAGGGTATTTCTGAGTGGGTCACTCTCCGAAGGGGATTTGTGATGTGTCTTTGGGTGTGTCTTTGAGCCTTACTGTTTTAAATAATCTGTTAGAGGAAAAATAAATACCAACAGCTCTTTGCAGTGGGGTACTACAAGAGGCTGACCTAGGAAAAGGTTGTCGTTTTATCCTAGGAAAATTAACTGCTAATTTATGTGGATTTCCTGTCATCAGATAGATTAGGATTAAGCAGTAGGGAGCCAAAATAGTTAAACAGTGTTTTAATAAAAAATTAATTAGAAAATAAGCTTCTCACCTTTAGCTTTGTGGCCAGATTCCTCAGATAAAGCTGTGAAGCAAAACCGTGAGGTGTTAAAATGAATAATCATAATTTTATGCTGATATATGTATGCATGTATGATTTTTTCCATTAAATTTGCACTCCATTATGCATTGAAGAAACCATCAGTCACTTAGACATGCTTATAACGACCTGACATTGTAGGTATTAACTCTTCTTCAAAACAAGCTCCGCAAATACAAAGTAAATTAAGTTTTGCTGTCTGTGTAGAGTGGGTTTCATTTCAATGAAATCTTTTCCTTTTGTCTTTTTGGACACGCTTGCAGTAATTGGCTGGAGGAAAAGCCTGAATTCAGAATTCGTTGTACTTAATTGAGAGCACTAAATTAAGACACGGTTTATACATTTATACAGTGCAAACTCTCTAATTGCTGAGAAAATGTTTTCCAGGAAGATGTTGAAGACTTACAGGGACTGTAGGAGATATGTCCTGTCTTGGCACAACACTTAAGACCCTAAAAATAGGTCTAAATTCAGTCTTTGAATAATTAATAGCAAATTTCTTCATCACCAGGAGTAAATTATCTGTTTGTTTGTAAATAAGGAGAGTTTCTAAGAGAAGTGTGTTGTATGAGCAATGTTTATTGATGTCTAAGTGAGTAAGTGCGTTGAAACTTTACATATATTGATACATGCATAAATCTTCAGCAAAATTAGGTATTGGTTAGGACGAGCTGTTGGTGAGGCAGTGTGAGTGAAACGATCCTGTCATCAGGTTCTGATTTATGAGTCCAGCACCATCTCTTTTCCTTTTGCTGTATGACTCATATTTATGAATTCAATCCTATGCAGTCTAGAAAAAACCACTTAAAAATTGCAGTTCTGAGAGAATAAGAGATGTAATTTGTCCATAAACATAGAGATTACTTGAAAGTGTAGGTAGAGGAAGTTTGAAGTGTTACTATCTTTGAAAGGAATTACAGCTGTGTAAGGAAACAATGATTTTCCAATTCCACTATTTATTCTGTGTAAAAAAAAAAGGGGGGGGGAGGGGCAGGGAGTTATCAGTATAACACAATCTTAACTTAATTCTGGAATGCAGAGATTAATAAAACCTGATTTGTAAACAAAATGTGCTCTCATAAACAATACTGATTCAAGATTAGACAGTAACTATTTGATGGAGGTATTATTTCTCTATAACCCAAAGCTCAGAATGAAATTTTGGTAAGATTTGGTGTCCTTCAGTAGTTTGAGTAAAGCAATTTTAGTTTTCACTTTGAATTTTCGTCACTTTTTTTTTTCTTAAAAAGATCTGTAAAGTACATGCTTGTTGAAAAAAGATCAGAAATATTGCAATTTCTTGACATACCTGAAAGATAAAGAAGAGTCATCTTGTATTTAGCTTCATTTAATGTCATCTTCACATCAGTTGTGAATATGATGTGACAGATCAGAAAAGTGGGAACATTTGTATAGGAGTTATTTGTAACTTTTTAGGTGGAGAGGAGCAATAGGAGACACATTGTCTCCATTTATAATTTCCAGTTTTTCTTATAAACAATGACGCTGGCTCTGATTGATTTTTCTATTTAATTTTTATAAGGATATTGTATGTGCTTCCATTATCTTCTCTTTTTAAATTTCTATTCTCCATCCATATAACCAATTACTTTTCATCTTCTTGATGAACTGTTCTTTTTTTCAAACCAACTACGTGGAATAAGACGTTATTTGGTGGCTGAACACAGTGGTTATCCTTTGGACTTGATGTTTCTCTTTGGTATAAAAAAAACCCCAACCCAATCCAAGAACCTTCAAAGCAAACAAACCAGTAACATGTAATTGTTTTTAGTATTGCCGTTTCTCCTAGCCTTGTTGCCTTAAAATCTAAAGGAAATAAATTAATATGCTTATTCCTACACTTACACTTCATATGTTCTGTCCCACTGTTACTTTCTACAAACTTCATGAAGACAGTCTGTTCAGATGCGTTATGAGAGATTATTTCAGTTGCACTTTAACTCATCTCTTGGGTCCTCTGGGAAGTTTTTTGCTGGAAAAAAACCCACCGCCTCAAACCCCATTTCATTCAGTAATGGTGGCATTTCCTCTTATATTCAAGTCTTGCTCTTGAGAATAGAGTTCAGCATCTAGAGAATGGACCCTGTGGTGTGGTTTGGGGTATTTTTTGGTGGTTGGTGGGTTGTTTTTTTTTTTAAGTTGTTAGGTTCATATATGGTATGAATCTTTTTTTAGGTAATCTTTTTTAGGGTATTCTGTTAGACTAAGTTTAGTTGAAAAAATATCACTATATCTACTAAAAGCTAAAAACGTAGGACTATGACAGTCAATCCAAGATTGTTCGTTGTATTTTTGGAAACTTCTAACCAGATTCTTTGGAGATACTTCACTTATATAATAAAGAATGACATCTACAGAATCCTTTTAATTAAAATTTCATTCTCAGGTAACTTTTTTATTTTAGTTTAAACCATCGAAAGAAAAAAGATTTTTTTTTTTTTGGTGTGAATTTTAGACAATGAAATTGTATGCCTCTATACTTTTGGACATTGTTAAAACAAAAGAATATGTTATTGGAGTAGTGTAGGTAAATTAATAAAATATCTAAGTTTAATTTTTCTCTAAGAAAACAATTTTCTAAGGCAGAGCAAGGGCATTCTTACTAGGGAATACTTTTGCAGGAGGGAGAACAAGAGAATTGCCGATGGGCTCAGGAGAGTAGTGTCCTTCTGAACCTCGACTTAAATTGTAAGGAGCTTTGAAAGTCGCCTGCGTCTTACTTTGCATCTGCTACGTTTCTTTAACTTACTGAAAAAAAAATTAAATAGTAAAGCTAGTGTAAAGTTAGTGCATTTATTGTGTGGGTTTGTCTCCAAGTTGTCTTTTCAGTTGTACCAAAGTGTCTGTTCGATATTTTCAGTAGGACTTCATTGGCCTTGGGGATTAATTTTGTTTGGGAAAGTAAAGAGCTTCACCATTTATTTTAATATATAAAAAAGAAGTGGCAAGAGAAACCCTGTCAGTTCTTGCCTGAAGTGACAGTGGACATGTTGGGTCTGTCAGTGGGGAGTAGGGACAGATGCACAAATGAATTTCTTCTCCGTCTTGCCAGTCAGAGATAGGGTTGCAGGCAGAAGTCGGCACATCGTGCAGATCCACCTGGCTGGTGGTGTTGCTGGGGCTTTGGTTCCTATGATCAGTGGTTGCTCTTCAATGAATATAGCCTATTGGTGGGAGATAGGATTTACCATTCTGGAAGAGGAAGGAGAATCTTCAGTAGGAAATTAGCTGACTTAGTGAATTGTGCTTTAGACTAATGAACTTCGGGGGATAGTGTCCAAAGCTGTGACACTTGCATATTTGTAAGCAATAGGGTGGATGAGCACACCGGCCAAAGTAGTGAGTCATGCTCCCCAACCCTCTTCAAAGGCAAGAATTCTCCATCCACCCACCTCATGTGCACATCTACCAATGCACGCAGGCTGGGCAAGAATCAGGAGGAACTAGACCTCCATGCATAATCTGAGAGTTATAATGTCATGGGAATCACAGAAACTTGGTGGTAAAACTCACCTGACTGGAAGACTGCAAACAACAAACTCAGGAAGACAGGAAGGGAAGAAAAGGGGACAGAGTTATAGTTGATGTGAAAGATAAATTTGAGTATATGGAGGTGAGCTATGGAGTCCACACAAGTTCTGTCGAATGCCTTTGGGTCAAGATTAGAGGGATCATCACCAAGGAAGATCTTATGTTAGGTATGTTACTGACCTCCCAGTCAGGATGATGAGACTGAAAATAACCTTACTTTGACTGTTCAAGGAAGTCTCAGGCCAACAGAACCTGGTTCTCAAGGGTGACTTCAGTTACCCAGATACTTGTTGGGAAAACAACACAGCGGTGCGCAAGCTGTTCGTCAGGTTTTTGGAAGGCATTGAAGACAGCTTCCTGCTATAGGTGATGGATGTGCTGACTAGGAACAGCGCACTGCTGGGTTTACTGCTCATAAACCAAGAGGACCTGACAACAAAATTACCAGTGATTGCCTTGGGGACAGTGATAACAACATCGTGGGTTTAAAATTCTGCTGACCACACTGAAGACCAGTAGTAGGACAAAGACCCTGGATTTTTAGAGGGACCAACTTCAGTATGCTCAGAGGCCAGCTGTGAGGGATTCCATAGGAAGCATCCATGGATGGCAAAAGAGCTTGTGAGTGCTGGGAGTTGAAATTTAGTAACAGGCTCCTGGAAGCACAAGAACAGTCCATCCTCTACCGAAAGAAAGGAAAAACGCAGAAAGAGAGACCACCCTGGCTTAACAATGAGCTTTTGAGTGTGCTTAGAAGCAAAAAAGCATAGTGTTTGTGGAAAGGCAGCTCAATACTAATCAAGGACTACAAGAACCTTGCTTTGGAGGTTCTCAAGATGCAATAATCTCGTCTAGGCTCCCTTTCCCATGAAAAGTTGGACCAGATGATCTTTGGAGGTGACTGTTCTGTGGTTCAGTTTTATTTCACTCGTGACAAGGCTATTAAAGCACTCTGAAGTGTAGGCTTTTAGTTTTATCTAACTATCTGTGTAAATGCTACGTAGCCAAAATACGTGATGCATTGCTTTTTTTCCAGTATGTCCTCAAATTGTTGATTCTTTTACTTTTGCGTATTACGGTCATGAGATACTGGATGTTTGCTCAGAGAAAGAGAGTAAATGAATGTTGATCTACTATTAAGAAGGAAAGAAAATTGACTTTAGGTGTTTGTTACCTCAAATAAGCGTTTCCTGAAAATAACTGTAAATTGTACCTTTTATTTTGCAGGCACTATAAGAAGCGTTGTCAAGGCCGGATGCGGAAGCATGTTGGTGACCTGTGTTTACAAGCTGGCATGTTACAGGATTCCTTGGTGCATTATCACATGGCGGTGGAACTTCTGCGGTCTGTGAACGACTTTCTATGGCTTGGAGGTACTATTGGTGACAGTGAATCAAACAATTCGTTGCTAAAACCAAGTAAATCAAACTATCTTCTATAACTTTTATTCTGTATTGTGAAAATTATTTTGGGGGCCAAAATCTGAATATCAGGTGTGACTAAGGATGAAGTCAAAATAAAAATTAGTTAATAAGATATGAGAAAGAAGTGTGCTTAAGAAAACCTGCACCGTAAAAATGTACTGTTGTAGTAAAGCATGTACTTAAAAACCAATGATTTTGCATGTGACTTTTTAATACTTCTCTGGAAGGTGTTTATTTTTCAGTGGATGGTATGGATGTTTCAAAAATCTTTCTGTAGATATCTACTATGAACTGTTAGCACAAGATTTTTGCCTTTACATCTGCCAAAGCCACAGGCATTTAACTTCCACCAGAATAACTTTCAGACTAGTTCCTAGACTTCACTTTCTTCCTGACTTTTCCTTCTTCCTTTCCTTTTATTTTTTTTTCCATCCTGCTATTTTTCTTCATTGGATATACATACAAGTGATCTTTGAGCACAATTTCTGTTGTTTCAGTTTCATACCCTTTTAGGAAAATGGCCGAATCTGGTTCTTTTTTTAGTTTTCTCATTCTACTTGGAAATGCACTTAGCTTCCTAATGGTGCTGTACGTTAGGTATTATGAAAACCGTAACACCCTCTGACTTTCCGCTTCTTTCTTTCTACTCTTTCAAAAGGTTACATGGTTCAGGATTCTTCAAGCAGAAGAGCAGAACTTTTCTACTTCCGCAGGGCATGAAAATATTTTAAGGCCCATCTGTTGGACTACTGAATTATTTTTATAGACTGAGAATAACTTGAATTGGAATTGACCTCTGGAAGTCCCCAAGTCTGCTCATATCACATCCAGTTAAATCAGGCTGCTCAGGGACCTGTCCAGATGAGTTTTAGATACGTTTAAGGATGGAAGTTCTACAATCTGAGCAACCTGTTCTAACATTTTGCTGCTAGTAGTCTGAAAGAAAACCCCAAACCAAAACACAAATCGTTCCTACATTAAAGCAGAATTTCCTATCTCAACTTGCATTGACCCTCCTGCAGTCTCCACACCTCTGAGGAGCATCTGACTTCATCTCTTCTGTACCTTCCCGCTGGGTCTTTAAAGACAGCAATAAGATCTCCCCTTAGCCTCTTGTTCTTTAAGGCTGAACAAACACAGTTATCTCTGTTTCTCCTATGTCGTGGGCTCCAGCCCCGTGACCGTTCCGATGGCCTTCCACTGGACTTGCTTCAGGATGTTAAATGTCTTTCTAGTACTGGAGAGCTCGAAGTTGTATGCGTTGCTCCAGATGTCGTCTCTCAGATGCAGAACAGAGGGGAATAACTGCTTCCCTTCACTTGCTGGCTACGCTGTGGCTGTTACAGCCCGGTATGCAACTGGTCACCTTTGTTGCAAGGGCCTACTACTAACTGCTGACAACTTGTCCACCAGGACCCCCAGGTTCTTTTCTGCAAAGCTGTTTTCCAGATAGTCAGCTCCCAGGCTGCTCTGCTGCACGGGGTTATCCCATCTGAGATGCATGAGCCTTTGTTGACCTGCGTGAGGTTCCTGTTGGCCCATATCTCCAGGCTGTCAAGTTCTCTCTGAATTGAAGTTCTGTGCTACTGTTCCCCCCAGTCTGGCATCACCCAGGAATTTTCTGGGAGTGTTCTATGCAATAATCCAGGCTGTTAATGAAGACATTAGAGTATTGTCCCCAGTGTTAGTTCCTAAAGGACACCACTAGTGACTGGCAGCCATTTGGACTTTGTACTGCTGATCGCAATCCTTTGAGCCTGGCCGTCCAACCCATTTTCCACCTACTTTATCCACCGGCTATCCAAATCTTATCAATATGGCTAGAAGCATGCTATGGGAGACCACGTTCAAAGGTCTTGCAAAAGTCAAAATTCATGACATCCACTGCTGTTCCATCTCATCATAGGAGGCAGTGAGGTTGCCAAGGACTGATTTATCCTTGGTAAATCAGTTTGCTGTTCCCAAGTCACCTTTTTGTCCTTCACGTGCTTGGAAATGGCTTCCAGAAGGATTTCTTTATAGCCTTGCCAGGGAGCTGAGGTTGATCTGCCTCTAGACCCCTTCTATTTCTTTCTTGAAGAAGGGTATGATGTTTCCCTTTGTCCAGTCTTAGAAATCTCTCCCACTTGGCACGACCTGTTTGGAGGTGAGAAGTGAGTGGCCTCACATTTGGTGAGCTCTCATGGATAAGTTTTACCGGGTTTTGTGTATTTGTGCCCAACTGGATTAAATGCTTCGTAGGTCTGTCTTCCTCTGCTGTGGCTAGTGCGTACTCCTACGGACTCTGCTTGGGGTCCTGGGAGGTCTGAGGGTAAACCTTAGCAGTGAAAACAGATAAAAAGGACACTGAGCATCTCGGGCTTTTCCATGACCTTTCTGACTTGGTCTCCAATTTGAGGCATGCTTTATGTTTGTATAAATTCACTTCTTGCAAGTTTCTCTACTGATCTGCTGCCTTTCTTTACAGCTGCTCTCGAGGGCTTATGCTCAGCATCGGTCATCTATCATTATCCAGGTGGTACTGGAGGTAAAGTTGGATCTCGCAGGGCCCAAGGAGGTTCTCTTTCTGCTGAGGCAGGCAACAGGCACAGGCCAGGTAAGGACGGGATTTCATTTTTATTCTGTTTGCCACCACTGAACATCTGAAAACTTTTTCCCTACTTCCTAACTCTGTAAAATTATACCAATGACGGGATAAACTGGAGGCAGGTGGAAGGTGTGTTTCTTTTTAAGATTTTTACATGAATGACTTTTCTACGGTAACACCTCCAGTCTTTCTGATCCGGAGAGTAAGGTGGTCACAGTAAGGTGATCCAGAGAGCTGCTCATGTTAACTGACCATGATGGGTTTCATCCCCAGACAGCTCTTTTGGCTCTAATTAAGTTATTGGGATTCATCTGGCTGTCACTGTTCCTCCTTTGTGTTTGGGGAAATGAGCCTTTAATCATATAACCTACACTTGTCACGCAGTGTTAAGGCTGCTGAAAGTTTCTTCTTCTTCTTCTGTGGCTTCCAGGAGAGGCTGGCTAGGGTAATGAGGAAAAATGTATTGATTATTACAAGCTAGATGGGCCTTTGGTCTAACCCAGCACAGCTGTCTCTGTGCACGTACACAGGACTGAAACAAAACAGAAGCTGGGTTTAGGTGCTGGTGTAAGTACTGTTGTGTGAAGTGTGATCAAAATTAATTCCTTCATCTAAAAAAAACAACCACCCATCTTTATCTATAAATCACAATCTAATAAAAAGTTGCTTTGTGTTATGCTTATTACAAACTCTGTATGATGACACCAGATAATTGTGATAATAAAATTAACTTATTTCAGGAGAGAATACTAATCTTTCATATAATATCTAGTCATTAAAATCTGTGCATTGGGTCCCATAACCAAATGCCAACAGCATTCTATGGTGGCTGTTATGGTATAATCACAGAATCACAGAATCATAGGGTTGGAAGGGACCTTAGTAGATCACCTAGTCCAACCCCCTGCCAGAGCAGGGCCACCTTAGAGCAGGGGGCACAGGAGCCAATCCAGGCGGGTTTGGAATGTCTCCAGAGACGGAGACTCCACCACCTCCCTGGGCAGCCTGTGCCAGGGCTCTGCCATCCTCAAGGGAAAGAAGTTCTTCCTCATGTTTAGGTGGAACTTCCTGTGCTCAAGTTTGTGCCCATTCCCTCTTGTCCTGTCCCTGGGCACTACTGAAAAGAGCCTGGCCCCATCCTCCTGACACCCACCCCTCAGATGCCTCTTTTCCAGGCTAAAGAGACCTAATTCCCTTAGTCTATCTTTATAGGAGAGGTGTTCAAGTCCCCTAATCATCTTTGTAGCCCTATGCTGCACCCTCTCCAGCAATTCCCTGTCCTTCTTGACCCGGGGAGCCCAGAACTGGACACAGTACTCCAGGGGGGGCCTCACCAAGGCAGAGCAGAGGGGGAGGATGACCTCCCTCCACCTGCTGGCCACACTCTTCTTAACGCACCCCAGGATGCCATTGGCCTTCTTGGCCACAAGGGCCCATTGCTGGCTCATGGTCATCCTGTTGTCCACCAGGACTCCCAGGTCCCTTTCCTCAGAGCTACAGAGCTGTGTGATAATTTCACACAGTTATTAACCTTGGTCCGCTTCTCAACAAATATTTAACAGTAGGTGTTGCAATCTGTTCGTTTGTAACGGGTACGCCTTATTGCTAAAGAAGGTAACAAATAACTCACAGCTATCAGAATAACTGAATGAGATATATTTTGGGTTTATTATTGCTGCTTTTGTATATAAGTTGTCCTGTAATTCAAAGTCCTGTCACTGTTAGCAGTTTGCAAACTTGTTGGTGTGGTCATACTTTAATAATGTTTTAATTTCGTATGACAAGGTTTTACAAAGCATTATGTAGCAGACATTTATGTGAAGAAAAACTGATTACGGGTTTTTTGCCATCCCTTCCAGAGGAAAATGTTAGTTCACGGTCCATTAGTTCCCTAACTCTAGTTATGATCTCCTCATGTTTTGAGATCTGACCTGCTGAACTCTGTCTCCCTGAACAGCTTTTGTCATGATGCCTTTCTCCTACAAAGTTTTCCAAAAGTTTCTTTTCAATTCCTTTTTTTGACTCTGCAGTGCCTTTCACTTAAAAATCTTTCCAAACTGCACCTTTTGTTTGTAATCTACTTTATTATAATTAATTTTGTGAGGACAGGATTTAATCTGGGGAACAAATTCCAGTGTATCTTTCTGTAGGATAAGGCCAGAAACAAAAGAGGTTTCCACATTCTGTGCAAATCAAGAAATGCCATACTTGGAATTGACATTCAATGTGTGAGGCCTGTAGATGTGATAGTTAACTTTATTGTTTCCTAATGTGCTTGGAATTGCACTTTTTCTTGTGCCTGTACTTCAGCCTTGGGGTTTCTTGGTGTATTGCCTTTGTGCCCAGACCCCATCAAGAGAAACACCTTTCTCCTGTGATTTCCACCAGTTGGCATTTTTAGGCTATAGCACAGGACCTACCTGCTCAAAAAATGTTGTGGTGTCTGCTTTATTTGAAAACATCTCTGGAGAGAGGAAGCATTAATATCGTCTCTCTTTGTATGATATAGAGCGCAAGCTTAAGACGGCAGTGTTAAAGGTATTTTTTTGGGGTGCTGTTTTTTTCCCCTACTGAGCAGAATTTAAATATATTTCATACCTGTCTATAACCAGCAGAATATTGGCTGGTATTTGTTGGTAATACCCTTCAGCTTCTTGTGAAACTCTTTCGATAGGAATGGTTCATTCAGAAGAGAATTAGTTGATAAAGCAGCATTTAAACTACTTGACTGATGGAAGGAGACATGAAACCTTGCCTGCTCCGAGACGGGTTTCTTCCTGGTCCTTGCCATGAGCCCTTGGACTGCAGTGTCTTGCTGATTGTGAGAAGGGAACTTTGATGTTTTAAAGTGTCACTTCTCATGTTCCTAAACCCTTTTGTTTGTAGAGGGAGAGCCTTAGGCTGTGTCCTCTTGAACGGCTGGATTCCTCTCTGCAGCCTTCAGCGTATGAGAAGATTCCGAGTTGCTTAGTTCATGTTGGCCGGGAACCTGGCCGTGGTCTGTTGGCTGTGAGATTTTTATGTTAAATAAGCTGAAATTAGATTGGTTTATGTTTATCTTCCTAGCTGATTTGGGTTTCTCTATTGTGTTTTATTTGTTTGAAGTGTGCCCAGGTGGCCAAGAAGGCCAACAGCATTCTGGCTTGTATCAGGAATAGCGTGGCCAGCAGGAGAAGGGAAGTGATCGTCCCCGGGTACTCGGCACTGGTGAGGCCCCACCTTGAGTGCTGTGTTCAGTTCTGGGCCCCTCCATACAAGAGGGACATTGAGGTCTTGGAGCGTGTCCAGAGGAGAGCTACCAAGCTGGTGAGGGGTCTGGAGACCAAGTCATATGAGGAGAGGCTGAGGGAACTGGACATGTTTAGTTTGGAGAAGAGGAGGCTGAGGGGAGACCTGGAAGGAGGGTGTAGAGAGGTGGGGGTTGGCCTCTTCTCCTAAGTGAATAATGACAGGACCAGAGGAAATGTTCTGAAGTTGCGGCAGGAGAGGTTTAGATTAGATATTAGGAAGAATTTCTTTACTGAAAGAGTGGTCAGGCAGTGGAACAGCCTGCCCAGGGTGGTGGTTGAGTCACCACCCCTAGAGGTATTTAAGAAACGTGTAGATTTGGCACTTCAGGGCATGCTCTAGTGGCAGTGATTGTAGAGTGTTTGTTTGGTGGTGGGGCTTTTTTTTTTCTTTTTGGTGGGTGTATGGTTGGACTTGATGATCTCAAAGGTCCTTTCCAACCCTGAAGATTCTATGGTTCTAAGTGGTAAGCTCTTAATTTTGTCACCTGACTTTCCTCTTCCCCCAGGCAGAATTAGGACACCTGAGGGAAGTGTTGGGAGTATCTTTTTGACTCTAAATCTCTATTTCGCTAGTCTAGAGTCTGAGCAAATCAACTGAGGGGAGGTCCTGCCTCGCTCATAAAGCAATTGGTTTTCACTGCTTAACCCTTGATCTTAACAGTTTTATTGCCATGTTTAATCAAAGTTCAGGGCAAAAAAGTGTTATATATCTCATGATACAACTTTGCATTACTCTCGGCAACTATTTTATGTGAATAGTCTGGCTTTTTGGGTTGGCATGTCTCAATTATTCAGAAAATTTGATGGAGTGAAATTAATGACAACTGAAAGGGATAAAATTACTTGAAAAATGTTATTCTAGAGTATTGTGTAAATTAAACGAGCTCCCACAAGGAGATTTAAGTGCCGTAGGACCTGATAATAAAATACAGTAGTGCATTGTGATGGAAACCTGCCAACTAAAACAAGAATAAAGAAAACGGATATGGCTTTAAATTGAACACTGAAAAAAATCTTCAATTCTTCTTGATGTGTCTCAGAATTTATTGCAATTGTATGAAACCTTTACATTTATTTTTTTAACAACATAAGATTTAACATATGGTGACGACTTGAATTGGTAGTCCTTCCAAATAGCAATGATGATCGGAATAAATCTTATAATTTTGTTCAAGCCTGATGTTAGTTATAAAACATTATAAGAGCTTATTTTGTTAGCTATATTTAAGGCTGAAAAAAAAATCATTTTTGTTCCTCCTTTTAGGGGCACAAGAAGTTCTCATTGATCCAGGTACATTATTTTCATGCATGTTTCCAAAGTCTTTTCTTTTATTACTTGCGTATGTTTTGCATTTGTTGAGAAAGTTTCTGACACTTCCCAAAACTAATACCGAGTCCTGATGCTTCAGTTTTTGGCTGTAAATCTTGAGTGAGCGAAGAGACTGAAGGGTAACTGGCACAAAATAAATGATGTAGTTCCATGATTGCGTCCCTGTAAATTCTGATCAAGATTGTTTCTCCTCAGGAGCAGTGAGGATTTTAAAATTTTTTTTAACCTACAAACCTGAATGGTTAGATGTAGTCTTGCAGTGTCATGGTACTTTTCAATCACCGGTAACAAAGATTTTGCACTTCCATAAAACTCATAAAACCCCCAAGGTGTTAATCTATAGTTGTGCTTGGTATGATTCTTTAAGGTTGACAAGCATATAAAAAAAGTTGCTTTAGCATTTGAGCATGTAAATTAACACATTTCTGAATTTAGAGAGGAGTGGAAAGTGTGTTTCACAGGAGTTTTTAACTGTCTGTTGAGAGTTAAGTCCAGCTCTGAAACACAAATTCTACTTTGCTGTGTTAGTAGAGAAACTTCCTGCAGCAATAGATGACCATATAAATTTAGGCGTATAATCCTACAGATTAATTAACATGTAAAAAGGTATAGAGCCTTGCGAAACCTTTGATGTATGTTTTCAGTTTTATTATGTTAATTCTGCGATAAAATGAAATTCTAGAAATAAAATTTTCATGGTCTTTGTAATACCCCAGACTTCCTTGGCTTCGATTTCTAATTCTTATCCCTTATGTATTTAAAGACTTTCTGTCTCTTGTCTTCTTTCTTATATAAGAAAAGTAATTTCTTACCGTTTTGTCTGAGCTTAGGTAATTTTTTTTTTAAATTAAGGCTCAGATTTGGTGGCCTTTGTTACAGCGTAACACTTAGTTTTCTGTGATTATATATAGGGAAGAGAAGTATTAGCTTTAAATGACTGGAAGAGAAAGTCACTGTTCTAATAAATAGTTTATAAAAAAATTGCACTTCTATTTTCTTAGGTGTGCTTTAGAAATACAGTTTTTAAGTAGAAGAAGAAATAATTCAAAGATTAAAACTGCATATTCAGATGTGGCCATAATCTAATTTTAGCAAACTAATATTTTAGCCATAGTCTAAATATTCAGATAAGCGTAAAAAATTATGAATATATTTATTTTTTACTAAGTGAAATATTATTTCCTATTTGCTGGTTTATGATTTAATCCGTTTTTCATTTGCACTCTTTAAAATAGCATGGTAAAACAGAACTAGTATTTTCTAGGTAGGGCATGATTTCTTTCTAGGTAGGGCAAGTATTCTCTGTGTATGCTTTGGTCAAGCCTACAGCATATCCTAGTTGTTGTGGGGTTTTTTTAGATACTTAGTATTTGGTAAAAGTCCTTCTGCTCATTTCTTACCCTTTTCTGTTCTAGGTGCGCTGACTTCAAATGGTATAAATGCAGATACCAGCGCTGAGATAGGACGTGCCAAGAATTGCCTTAGTCCTGAAGACATCATAGATAAATATAAAGAAGCGATTTCTTACTACGGCAAGGTAATCCTACTTATTTTTAAGAAACTTCACTGAAGTTCTTGTGAATAATGAGCTGCTGTGGGTTTAGTTTCAGAGACCTTATCAATGCTTATAAATATTTCAAGGGTGGGTGTCAGGAGGATGGGGCAGGCTCTTTTCAGTGGTGCCCAGGGACAGGACAAGAGGTAACGGGCACAAACTTGAGCATAGAAAGTTCCACCTAAACATGAGGAGGAACTTCTTTCCCTTGAGGGTGGCAGAGCCCTGGCACAGGCTGCCCAGGGAGGTGGTGGAGTCTCCGTCTCTGGAGACATTCCAAACCCGCCTGGATGGGTTCCTGTGTTCCTGTGCCCCCTGCTCTAAGGTGGCCCTGCTCTGGCAGGGGGGTTGGACTGGGTGATCTCCAGAGGTCCCTTCCAACCCTATGATTCTATGATCTTCTAAAGCATATGTAATAAAGTTTGTAAAACATACAATAATGGAAATAATAGGAATAATTTATACTACTGAACTAAGTGCTTGGTTTAGAGTCTGGGAATCTTAGATCTTTTGTCAAAGACAACACCTAAACCAGCAATGTGCTAAGTAAACTATTTCCTGTGCCTGCTAGTAGTACCTGGAGGTTTTGGATTAATTGTCTTATATGTTTGAAGCACTCTAAGCAGAAGTGCTACGTATTTGAAAGTTTGTTAACTATTACATATGTTTATGGTCCTTAATACATTCCTCATCAGCTCGAACAATACTTTTATGCGTTGTGTAAGATGGCTGCTTACTTACCATGCCTGCTGGAATATCTCTGGGGAATTGAGGAGTTGATGAAGAGGTTGCTGATGATGGATATGATTTTACAGGATCGTTCAGGGAAACTAGCATGCAGAGAGCTAGGGGGTCATGGAGGAAATGTGAAGGACAAACATTCTTAAAAGAAGATTAAGAAAAATTAAACAGTTTTCATCTCTCCTGGAGCACTTTTTTTTTTTTAGATATTTGTGCAAAAGCTCAGAGCATAAGATATCTGAATGCCTGCATTCACGGAATCATGGAATCACGGAATCTTCAGAGCTGGAAGGGACTTCTAGAGCTCATCTAGTCCAACTCCCCTGCCAAAGCAGGATTGTCCAGAGCACATCACTCAGGGCTGCATCCAGACAGGGCTTGAAAGTCTCCAGAGAAGGGGACTCCACACCCTCCCTGGGTAACTTCTTCCAGTGCTCTGTCACCCTCACCATAAAGAAGTTTTTCTGCATATTTGAACGGAACTTCCTATATTCCAACTTGTGCCTATTGCCCCTTGTCCTGTCACTGGGAACCATTGTAAAGAGTCTGGCTCCATCCTCCTTCAACCCACCCTTTAGATACTTGTAAATATTAATCAGGTCTCCCCTCAGCCTTCTCTTCTCCAGGCTAAAGAGTCCCAGCTCCTTCAGCCTTTCCTCCTAAGGGAGATGCTCCAATCCCTCAGTCATCTTAGTTGCCCTTCACTGGACTCGCTCCAGCAGTTCCCTGTCCCTCTTGAACTGGGGAGCCCAGAACTGGACACAGTATTCCAGTTGTGGCCTCCCCAGTGCAGAGTAGAGGGGGAGAATGACCTCCCTTGCCCTGCTGGCCACACTCTTCCCTCTGCAGCCCAGGATTCCATTGGCCTTTTTGGCAACAAGGGCACATTGCTGGCTCATGGATACTTTACTGTCTGCCAGGACCCCCAGATCCTTCTGCTCAGAGCTACTTCCCAGCAGGTCCACCCCATAATATATAATATGAAGAGGGAAAAAAAATATTTCATATGTGACAACAGTGGCTCAGTAATCCACATCAACATTAAAGATAAGTTTAATTGTATTCCAGTGTAGCTATTTATGCTTTAATCACTTTTTAATTTCATGTACCTCTCACTTGATATTGTGAGTAAGTATCTTTACACTAAGCTATGTAAATGTGATGTGGCGTTTTCCTGTCTGTTGAAGGGAGACTCTTCAAATGAAACAAGGTAAATTGTATGCTTAAGTTAATTTATGATCACAAGCAATGAAAGGTGATCGTTTCGGGGGTAGTTTCAGATAAATTTGAATCCATCAATATAAAAATAATTATCAAGTATTTATTCATTCAGCTTTTTATGTTTCCTTAAGGGCAAGTTACTCATCTGGAAACGGTGGGATTTCTTTAGAAGTATAAAATTGTTGGACTTTGTTAGACTTAGGATATTTGTATGTGGATTATAATAACATACATTATGCTCTCGGCAAGTAATAACTATGCTTCACCGCAAAAAGCTTTGTCTTGGGTCTGACGTGTAGCTGTTCAAGTCAAGCATAGGTAGCTTTTGTCTGTTCAGGACCTACAGATAGAGTAACTCCTAGCTGTGATGCTGAGGAAGCAGCACTTTACGTCTTTTTTTATGTTACCACTGAGTTTAAGATGGATTCAGTCTCCAGTGATTTGTTTTTGCCGTTATAAATGTACAAGAGAGGAATACATAACTGCTTTGGTGGAGTAACTCTTGTATTTTGTTCTGAGCTTTATTTCCCCCATTAGATTTCAAAGATGGTAAATATCTGAACAGCGTTTAACTTCAGCAGGAAACAGGCTGACTCAAATATCTAAAACCAGTGTTGTTTGAGGAAATAACTAGATCAGATTGTTTGTCTCAGGAACTTTCCTGTGTTTGTTATCCGAGCTCAGACAGATCAGTGCACATCTACATTGTCTCCTGCCTTTCTTAGGCAAGCTAAATAACTGAAACAGTTGTTTGCAGAAAATGTTTCGTAAATAGATACTAGCAAATGCAGAGTGGTTTGTAATTCACTTGTCATCACTGGTACTGTTTTAACTAAAGACAAAATTGATACAGTAAAACTAAAGTTGCGTTGCTACAGTTTCCTGTGCTGTATAGCGTATTTTCTAATAAGTGGAAAAGGCAAAATGAATTCTTTGGTTATTGTGATAGAACGGTTTTAGGTGGTGATGCGTTAATGTAAAGCTGACCTTTTTGCTTACATACCTATTACACTGTGAAGGCAGAATTTGTTGCAGACACACCACCCACACCCACTACATACAAGGTTGTCCAAAATGATACGAGTATTGCCATCTTTTCTCCTCGTCTGAATTCTGACTGACGCTTTGCTGTGTCTCAAAATCAGAAAAGTGAGCGGAAGAGGCTGAAAACCATGGTTTTGCATAATAACATTTTAGATGACACCTTAATTTTCACTTGGGCATATGTTGATAATTTAACAGTATAGTCACTAGCATTAAGGAATTGCTGGCTTTGGCAGATGTGACAACTGATTTGTGTTGAGCAGAAATACTTATCAAATCTAACAGGTGCAATACTTCAATATTATTTGAATTTTCTCCCTCTTCTAGTACAAGAATGCTGGCGTGATTGAACTGGAAGCCTGCGTGAAGGCAGTGAGAGTCCTTGCAATCCAGAAAAGGAGCATGGAAGCCTCTGAGTTTCTTCAGAATGCAGTTTATATCAACCTTCGTCAGGTCAGTGCAAAAAACCAGGTTATTTTTCTTTTGTAATTTGAGAGATTATACTGAAATTTGAAGGTTACCTAGATTCAGGAGACTCCGGTTTATTTTCTATATCACGACCTTCCTTCTCACTAGGACTTACTTCTGAGGATTTTCACATCTGTGAGTCTGGTTTAAAAGGTATTCAGAGTTCATCTGAAAGCATGAGGACTTAGTTTGAGATTAAAGACCCGATTGGTTATTCTTCCTTCTGAAGAAAAAAAAGAAATCCCATTGTTATTCTATTGTGATGTTGTACTAGGGAAAAGTAGCTGCTTGGGACAGATCTGCAATGGATTTTTTTTTTTTTATTATACTTGATTTTATCTCTTTCAGTGAAACTGTGAGCAAATAGGGAATGACCTGTTGCAAAGTGAGCTTAAGAGTCTGACTAGTGGTGTTAATCGATTGTTAATTGGATGGGTGGTCTGCAGGATGTAGGAAATTGGGTACGAGGCTGCACTCAGAGGGTGGTGAATAAAGGTTTTTACTTGGGCTGGCAGCCTTCACAAATGGGATCCCCCAGGAATTCATACTCGGCTTCACACTGTTCAACATCTTAAAAAATGATCTGGATGATGCGATTGATGATGACACCAAATTGGGTGGCGAGGTGGACACGTCAGGAGGGAGAGACATTTTACAGGGAGACCTGGACGTGCTGGAAGAGTGGGCTAGGAAGAATTGTATGAGATTTAACAGACAAGTGCACAGTCCTGCACCTTGGATGACACAACCAAAGAGCCCAGTACAGGCCAGGATCTCTGTATGGCTGGGGAGCTACTTTGCTGGAAGGGACCTGGGGGTCCTCTTGGACAACCAGCCGAGCAGGAGTCAGCAGCGCGCTGCTGCAGCAACAAAGGCAAGTCAGAATGTGGGCTGCAATTGCCAGGGCATTTGCCAGCAGAGACAGAGATGTGATCCTTCCACTCTACTCAGCCCTTGTCAGGCTGCACCTGGAGTAGTGTTCCACTCTGGTCCCCACCGTTCAAGAAAGATGTGGATAGACTGGAGAGGGGGGCCATGAAGATAATCAAAGCAGGGTTGGAGAACCTGCCCAATGAGGAAAGGCTGAAAGGGTTAATGTCTTTTTCTCCCTGGGTAAGAGAAGGCTCAGGAGGGAGGGAGGGATCTCTCTCAGGAGGGATCTGAGACCCCATCTGGAGTACTGTGTCTGTCTCTGGAGTCCTCAGCACAGGAAGGACACAGATCTGTTGGAGTGGGTCCAGAGGAGGCCATGAAGATTATCCAAGGGCTGGAGCTAATGAGGACAGGCTGAGAGAGTTGGGGGGTTTCAGCCTGGAGAAGAGAAGGCTCCAGGGAGACGTTAGAGCCCCTTCCAGTCCCTAAAAAGGCTCCAGGAGAGATGGGGAGGGATCAGGGAGTGGAGTGATAGGATGAGAGGTAATGGTTTTGAAATCTCCCCTCAGTTTGATTAGATCTGAGGAAGAAATTCTTCGCTGTGAGGGTGGTGAGCCCCTGGCCCAGGTTGCCCAGAGAAGCTGTGGCTGCCCCATCCCTGGAGGTGTTCAAGGCCAGGCTGGATGGGGCTTTGAGTAAACTGGTCTATGTTGTCCCTGCCCAGGGCAGGGAAGTGGAACTAGATGGTATCCCAAGTCCCTTCCAACCCAAACCATTCTGTGATTCTATGACCTCATTACAGTATTCCAGTATTTAAAGGGCAGCTACAAAGAGGACAGAGGTTCCCTCTTCACAAGGAGCCACACGGAGAACGCAAGGGGCAACGGGTACAAGTGGCACCATGAGAGGTTTCATTGCAGTATAAGAAAAAAACTTGTACAGTAGGAACAATCATTCACTGGAACAACCTCTTCAGGGACATGGTGGAGTCTGCATTGCTGGAGGTTTTCAAGATGTTACTGGACAGGATGCTGCGAGCTGGACTACCTCTAAGGAGTTAGCATCCTGGGATAGGTCAGAGAAACAAACTGTAGGATGGTGTTTTTCTTTTGCGGGTGGATAGAATGTCAGCAGATATTCGACAGCAGAAAAAAACCCTCCCAGGATAAAGCATACGCCTCTGATAAACAGGAAAACTGGTTTCTTTCCATAGTATCAGTCTCTGATCCAGTCTAGTAAGAGAATGTGACTGGTGCTTTCTGATTATAGGAGAGCTGCAGGGTAGTAAGACTTACTTTTGCATCCAGTTATGAGGAATAAATTGTAATGTGTAATGACAAAGAAATTGAGATTATAGCATTTCTGTATAAAAGGAATAATTAAAAACCAAATAAAAAGTGATCCTCTTGAAAGCCTGTCTTAAAACAAGCCTGTGAAAAAGCTGCCTCAGTTCTTGGATGGTGAACTACAGCCTTTACAGGTGTGATGACTGACTTGGTTTGTTGTAACACTTTAACGAAAATTAACCAGATGGCAAAGGTGCTGTGCTTCAGGTCCTGACTGTTTTGCAGCTACTTTACAGGCATTAAGCTTTTATAAATCTGTGAGGTCAGGAAAGATGTTTGTGAATGCTACACTAATAGCCTGCAGAATGTCTGCTGCAGTCTTCCCAGAATTAATTATGTGGAGTATCTGTGTGGTTTTTTTTTCCTTTGGTTTTGTTTTGTGTTTTGTTTTGTCTTTTTTTTTTTTTTTAAATACCTGGGTGGTAACACATAACTCTCTGTGCTGAGGGAAAACACAATTTTGCGATCTTTGTGATAATGAAGAAACCAGTTTCCTGCCACCGCAGAAAATATTTGAGTAACTTTGTGGACTATCATTAAGCAGCAAGTTGAAAACTTACTCAGCTATGATAAAAACAAAATTTTCTAAGAATCTGTTGCTTCTCTGATAATTGTTCTAATTATTAGTGAGTGCTCATGTCTACCTATATAGCATCACCCTGTCTTTTCTGATCTTAAAAATTAAGTTTCCATAGGTGTATGAACATTGATATTTTATGTATTTGAGGAATAGCTTTGATGGTTGTGGTTTTTTAAGCTTTTCTAACGTTAGTACATGATCGTGTCCTCCTGCACGGTTTTGTCTCTGCTGCCATATTTTTTTTATTGTGCTAACTTTTTCAAAATTACGTAAATGGACAAAAAAAAAAAGGGAGGGGCGAAAAAAGGGTGAAGCAGCTATATTTTTGCTAGGGTAGGTAACCTTCATCTGACACCTAATGTTCTTTCTGAATGATAGCTTTTGGAGATTCGGATAAACCGGTTTAAAATTGTTCAGTATTTTCTTTTTGTGCGTGGTGTTCTTTCCAGCTGCATTGATTCACGAGAGTTTTCAGCTTGGTGCAATTGCCTTTTTACAACTCCTGTTACAGGGATTGGTCTCTTATATGGATGGGCAGTATTTTTGCGTTGGTCATCATCTTGTGTTGTCAGTTCTGAGGGAAATAGAAAGTTCAGCTTCAAAATTGTCTGAAACTTTCTCAAATGATTTGCTAGTCTGACTGCCTGTGTGTCCTGAACTACTAACATTTGAAACATCAGACAAGGTCACGGTGCTTCCTGAAAACTCTGGGGTCTCAGATCCCAATATCCAAAATTAGAAGTGACTTTTCAAAACAAACTTTTTTTTTTTGCAATTATATTAAGATTTAAGTGACTAAAAGATATTTTGCAGCTTCATTTTTATGACCTAAGTATTTCTGTAAAAATTTGGCTACCATCTTCCTTTGACTTGCCAAGGCTTTAAGTATCTGAAGTTAAACGCTCAGAAATCCACTGATTGATATTTTGTTTTGAAGAATGAGTTACAGAAACGCCCTGAAGGACAGAAACAGCTATTTTTGTATGAAGTTTGTCATTTTAAACGCCTTTGCAAAACGTGTTCACAGCTTTAGAGTAATTTAAAATATTTTATATTGCTTTTGGTTGTGCCTATCAGCTAATTGTGCACTAGGTGTCAGCATCGGTCTGCCTTCAGAACCCAGTAGTGCTCGTCACCTGGATGTAGACGAAGTAGTTGGTCGCTTCCAGAGTTTCTGCTGCAGTTTCTTCTTGGCTGCCTGATTTATCACAGAATCATGGAATGGTTTGGGTTGGAAGGGATCTTAAAGGTCACCCAGTTCCAACCCCCTGCCATAGGCAGGGGCACCTCCCGTTAGGTCAGGTTGCTCAAAGCCCCATCTGGTCTGGTCTTGAACACTTCCAGGGAAGGGGCAAATTTCAAAGCAAGATTGTCATTCAGAGCAGAGGGGAAAGAGTGGTCACTTGGGATTTGTGTCGATGTATTGATAAGCTATAGAAGCACCTGTTGGCAGTTACTCATCAAGTTTGTTTCGGCTTTAAGCTTGATAGAGCTCAACCTTTCACCAAATTCTTCCTCACTGGTTGGCAGTCTTCGTATGTCTGGAGTCAAGGAATGAAAATGTTGTGGTTTACAAGATCAGAGACGTACGAAAATTGAGACAGCAGTTTCTGCTTTCATAGCCTGAGATTTCCAGATTAATAATTAGATTTAATCTTAAAGGGATGAAAATATTTAATTTGGTAAACCAATAGATTTTGGAAGTGGTATATTTTTGCATTATTGTGCACGTGAATATCACATTAAATATCTCCCATAAAATGTGGAGCTGTTTAACTGTTATTGACTGTTTTGACTATTTACTTGTTAGTACTACTGACAAATAAAGTTGCTCAAGAGCTTTCTTTGCTGCTTTCCTTAGCTGTTGAACTTGAAGCAATCTTAAGTTTTCCTGGCAGTAGAAGCTATCATGACTGGCTATATGCAAAATCACTGGCCTTCTGTAGTGTTGGAGATGTGTCTACTACGGTTTTTTTCCTCCTGTTGGTTTTTTTTTTTTTTAAACTCAGATACATGCTTTAAAATTTTGATTAAAGACAGTCCTTTTTCCCTTTAAATTTCAGCTTTCAGAAGAAGAAAAAATCCAGCGTTACAGCATTCTTTCTGAGCTGTATGAACGCATTGGTTTTCACCGCAAGTCTGCTTTTTTCAAGCGTATAGCAGCGATGCAGTGTGCTGCGCCCAGCATCCCAGAACCTGGATGGAGGGCCTGCTACAAACTGCTTTTGGAAACTCTCCCGGGCTATAGCTTGTCATTGGATCCTAAAGATTTCAGCAAAGGTAAGTGTCTCTGGGGAAGTACGGATCAGCATAATAAGTCACTCAACTGGCTTTCTAGAACTAATTTCCTTGAGAGATTTCACATTAAATTAAAATCATTTATCCATCTGAAACTAATGGTGGCAAATAGAGCAGTTCTTAAGCACTGTACCTTCACTTCTTCTCAGCGTTGCTTTCAGTAATCTTAAATTTCTGTGAGCCATTCCTGAATGTGTTGCTGTATTCCTCTGTCTGCAGCAAATAATTATATTTTATTTGTGACAGCTTCATTTCTACTCTTTTTTTTCCCACCATGTCTTTGTTTTGATTGTACACTTCTCAGTACAAAAAAAGTTCCTATTTTATTTTTGAGTATTTTTTCAATTAAACTACCTTCAACTTGTGTATCAGAAATTGTATTTCTTTTGGTATTTGTTGCTGTTTGATCTTATAATGAAAGATTCTTTTACATATTTTTGTACATAGACACACACATAAGTATAATTATATCTGGAGAGCAGTGTAGGTGAAAGGGACCTGGGAGTTCTGGTAGACAGGAGGATGACCATGAGCCAGCAATGTGCCCTTGTGGCTAAGAAGGCCAATGGCATCCTGGGCTGTATTAGAAAGGGTGTGGTGAGTCGGTCAAGAGAGGATCTCCTCCCCCTCTATTCTGCATTGGTGAGGCCACATCTGGAGTACTGTGTCCAGTTCTGGGCCCCTCAGTTCAAGAAGGACAGGGAACTGCTTGAGAGAGTCCAGCGCAGAGCCACAAAGATNCTGTATATATACAGTCAAATATGTCACGTGTTTCCACAAATTAGATCAGAGTTATGTTATCTGTAAGACTAGCATTTGGTTAAGACTTTTCAACAGTTTTTGGAAGCTATATATCGTTTGAATTACTATTTTATTGCATCTACTAAAAACCAAAGGAGAACTAGTCCATAAGAGCACACACCAATTCTTGTAGCTGTTAAATATCGTTCACTTTGTGCAAGTTACGTGCTGCTCGCTGCCCTTCTTTAGGTAAGCTGTGCTTCAACAATTTTATCAGTGTTATCTAACGCTGTATATAAAGTAATTATATTAAAATCAAGACACCTTTTAAAATTATGTGCTGCATTTTTCCTCTAAGGGAAGAGATGGCTAATATGCTGTTTGGGAACTACTTTTGAGTAAACCTTTCCCCATTGCCCAGAAACTTGCGTTCTTTTGTATGGTAGCATTTTCTGGGACCATTCACTAAATGTTTTAGCTGGGGGAGAGGAGCAGCAAGCAGTGGGCTGAGCATGTATCAATAGAAAGGTGGTGAGGTTCACCAGTATGAAAACTCTGAACTGGTTTAAATATGAATGAACTGCAGCCGCAATATTCTTTTTCCTTTTCTGAGGTCACATTTTCTATCGTTGGGATCCCGGTTCGATGTTGGCTTCTAAGTTCGGTTGTAAGTTTAGATGTTCCTGTATATGCCAGGTCACTTAGCCATTGAGTAGTGGAGCTATCTAGCCAAGTCAGTCAAGGGAAAATAGGGAAAAACTCACCTGACGAGCCATTAGGTGATATTTTGCAAGCTCTGTTAGCTCTGTTGATGAAACAGGCGTGTAGACAACCCATTATATGTGTGAATGGTTAGGTTAGTTGTTTTTTTTTTTTAAACTGGTGTGATTTTAGCAGTCACTGAAAGAGGAGGCGGAAAATGCGAAGACTAGACAGATACAAAGGGTCTAGGAAGAGGGAACGTGCTGGAAAAAATACACTGTGGCCTATGATGGTGTCACATCCCACTCTTAGGAAAGAGAAGGGGGTAAGTGACTTCAGATTCATAAATTCTCAATGATGCGGACTAAGGTGAGATAAATCTCAAGGTCCATATAGAAACATTTATTAGCTTACCGAAATGGTTAGTATAGGTCTTAACAAGTCCACAATAATTGGGTAAGTATATAACAAATTATGGCAAATGGTGAGGTGTGTGCTGTGTTACTTAACAACAGGTATAGGACAATTAATGGCAAGCGGTACTTAAGATCGTTACTTAACAACTCTAAGAGAAAGAGAAACAGAGGGATAGAGAAAGGAAAAGACAGAGAGAAAGAGATCACCGGTCCTGGTTCCAGCATCTTTTTCAGGGAATCTTCCCAGGCATGATCTTCTTTCTTGGGAAGAATCTTCCCAGGGACGGTTGTCGTCTTTTGTTTCTTCTTATTTTCCCTTTTTATGTTTGCTGAATGAGCATGGTCCACCCCCTTTGCCGAGGACAGCCTCGTCTCAGGTTTCTCCTCTCTCCCGAGTGACGTGTAGCATGATTCGGGTGGAGAGACGAGTGCCAGTCATACATGTTTAGCATGTTCTCTATAATCTTCATTAGCATATGCAGCGGGTGCGCTTTCATACGCATTTCGCGGATAATGAAGCAAAGGTCACTTATTGGACACAATGGCCTGGAGAACTGAGAACTAGCAAGCTCACCACACAAGTGGCAGAACTATCCTGTCTTCACAAGACGGTTCTCCCACGCTTTCAGGTGCCAGAAGTGTTAGCCTTATCAATTCTTCGAAGGCCAGGCCTGCATTATTTATTTCCTTGTGAGTGTTTGAGGCATTCCACTGAAGGCTTGGAGGGCCTCCTGCCCCTAATCAGGGGATTTACAGTCCGTCTCTTGCAGATGGAAAATGAGAAGACTGGGATGGGAATGTGTTGGGAGAAGAGGTTGTAGGAGTTCTGCAAGAAGTGACAATTAAAAAAAGAAAAAAACCTACATGATTGATGTTTATCTTTCATTTTTCACCTTACCTTTTTGTTGCCCTGAAGTGCTTTGTTGGATTTTTACCCCTAAAATGGCTATTTCAAAGACAAAAGATGTCTGTAAGCTCTAAGAACTAAATAAGAACGCCGTTTCACACATGAATATAATGGGACTCTTGTGTGCAAAATATAAACTCTCAAGGTTTGGTTGCAGTAAATATGTCTAGAAAAGTTTGCCAAGTGGTAAAGGGCAATAGTGGAAGGAAGGCTATTTAGAAGTTTATGAAGTATTGCACACCATGGAGTATCTGTTATATAAAATTATTGCTCTTGCTTACTACTAAAAGCAGGTTAAGTTTCATGAAGAGTTCTGCATATTACATTTTTGAAAGAAAAGTTACATTATGGTAATCTATTTATTGTTACCATACATACTTTGCAAATATGAAATAATTTATAGTCTGAAACTTAGTGTTTAATGACTGAAAATCAGGAAATGTGCCTCATGTCTTGTGGGGTTATTGCTATTTACTGAGTTTAAATTACCAGGAAAGCATTTAGAGAAAATATCTTTTGCTTGATCTTTGAAGAGAGTTAAGAAGTACTTGATTTGGATAGACATTGAAGTTCCTGTATGACATCTCATGTGAATTTCTTGTTCAGAGAATTTAAAAATACAAAACTTTAAAGGTTTTGTGTATCACTTTATTTTTACTTCATGGGAAGTGTTAATTTCATTTTGTGAATGGTCATGATAAATTTATTAGTTGATAGACAAGCATATAAAGCAAAAATTGCTTTTACATATAAATATGTAAGCAAACTCGAAGACCCTATTTTTCTTTTGTTTTGAGTACAAGATTTGGATTTTGCAATTATTGGTTCTGTTGGGTGATTTTTATAAATGTTGTTATTGCCTACTACACAAAGAAAACCAAAACCGGTTGGCTTGTGATAACTTCTGTCTTTAAAAAGTATTAAACAACTGATTACTTTATAGGAACTCACAGAGGATGGGCTGCAGTGCAGATGCGTTTGCTTCATGAACTGGTTTATGCTTCCAGAAGAATGGGCAATCCTGCTCTATGCGTCAGGCACCTGTCTTTCCTTCTCCAGACCATGCTGGATTTTCTTTCTGATCAAGGTATGATTTTTAAAGGAAAGAGGTATTTGCACTTCTGTCCTACAGTCAAATAATGTGACTTTGCTTTGAAATATATTTAATTTGAGAAGTAATGGTGAGCACAGAAGTTAGGAAATTCTGTGTATGCATGAAGTAGCTTGTTGATGGTAATCAATCCAGTATACGGTGTTATTAGTTTTAAATATAAATGTCCTGACCTTGATGTGTAGTATCTAAAATAAAGCTTCCTTAATGTTCTATCTGTAGATTGACTGCCTCAAGCTTAATGCTCTGTTTCCTCTGTAAATACTAAGAACATATTCATAAGGCTTAATTTGCATGTGCATTAAAAGAAGTATTATTTAAAAATAATAGCAGGTTTCATAAGCGCTATTCATCATAGAATTGTCTCGAGGTGGGGCCTCACGAGTGGCAGTACAGGGGGACAATCGCTGCCCTACTCCTGCTCGCCACACTATTCCTGANGGTTATGGGAAATGGTGCCAAAGGCGTTACTGAAGTCCAGGTCAACAACATCCACAGCCTTGAAGAGACTGAGAGAGGAGATGAGGTTCAAAAGTCAATTCAGAAGAGCGTACGGTAGTTCAGACTGAATCTACCACGAGTTTTCTGATTAAATATGTTTTCTGACAAAACATTCATAGCGTGGATACAGAATTCATCTAAAGGAGTAGACACAATCGTTGTCTCTGAGACAATGAACTTGTAGAAGCCTAACATGATGGAACTGAGTTAAACAGTGTTTAACTAGGACAGTAGGCTTAAGTTTCTGTGAACGTCTGTGGCTTCTTTCAAAAAATGTGTTTTAATTCAGCAGTAAATTTCAGTGGGACTTATTAAATTTGTCAGGGGATGACAATGGAACGAGTGTGTCTGTGGATGATTTTCAGAAGTGGTAATTGTGTGTGTGAGCAGCCTTTTGCAGGGGAGGGCCACGCGGCGCTTACAGAATCACCCAGATAGGTGAAAAGTGACAACTGGGGTGTTTGCATTATATTTCTTAGGAAAAATATTTTGAACAGGTTTGTTTATCACCTAGATTAATGAGATTGAACTAGTGATGAAAGGCCTTGAAAATGTTTTTGTTTCACAGAAAGCTAGGTAAAAAGTGCATTTTCTTTTTTAATTATTCCCTCATTTATGATGAAGAGGATGAGAGTAAAATGGTGTAGTTTTTTTTTTTTTTCTTTTCTCCTTTGGCTGTGGTCAAACGTCTCTCCTTGGTGGCTCTTGCAGCAAAGAACTTTGCTGGCGAGCTTTAGATCTTTGCCTGCCAGTGAATTCCCTGTCTAGTGGCTCAAATCAGTAGCGGAGGAAGGAGAGGAACTGATAAACTGGAATAAATTATCTTCCTGTCTGTAGACCTTATTTGCTGTCAAAAAGTCCTTGGATTTTCGAGGATTTATAATGAAGCTTCATTGATTTATGTGTGGAAGGTTTGGCTGAAGACAAGGTTTTAAGCTCTTTTACTGTGCATGTCCATGTAGGATATTGCTAATCCCTAATCCTGAAAAGGTTTGAAATTTTAAAGAGAAGCCACTTCTGTGTTTCTTGTCTTCAGACATTGTATGTCAGGATAAAGCTTCCAGTTTTGTTAGACCTATGATAACAGTGATGTTTAACACCTTTGAAAAATCAAGCTAGATGTTGTCCAATGCGTTGGAAAAGTAGCTGAATCTTTCTCTCCCGAAGACACCCAAAATAGAACTTGCTGTTGTGTTTGAAGTCTTTTATTGCTAGCATGTTGCTCAGAGGTGGTTAGTGGTGTTCCAAACCAGCTCCAGTGGGGATGATTGTGCCAGAAATATATTTCTGGCTTGTAAATTTTTTTTTAATTCTTCTGAGATTGATACGGTGTGATGTTGCGCAAGGGTGCATTTAGCATAGAAAATGACTTAAAATTTATAGCTCTTCTTAAAATATCAAAATATTAGGAAAAAATAAGCCAACAAAACCCCTTCAAACTTGGGTTGTAGTAAAGGGCAAAAGTAAGATTTGAATGTGTAGGATTATGGTACTTACTGTTTCAAATCTGTGAGCTCTTACCCTTATATTACGAACGTTAAAAAAGTGTTGTAATTTGTATTCTTCTCTGATAATCACATGACTGAAACTTCCAGGTTTTCTTAACAGGTTAAAGTTTTAATTAGGAAATGTAAGTAATACAGTAGCATTGGAGTTCAAGACTGCTTAGTTTTTATTCTTTTTCTGTGCTGCTTAGAAAATTGTGAAGTTACCAGTTACCAGGTGGAGGAAAACTCAAAACTATATTTTTACCTGAATGTATTTTTTCTTAGATCAAGTAAACTTCGTATTTTTAAATCTTGTAATTGATAATGTGTGTTAAACCCTATACTTATATTTAAAGTTCAGAGAGTTTGCAGATCATCTTTAAAACCAGAACAAATATAAGTGAGAGCTCTAAGCCAGAAAAAGTTACCAGCTAAACTTTTGGTGCTGAAAATTGATCTTCCAACCCTCTTTCTCTCAGGATTAGCTGCCTCTAAGAATATTTTCTCATTCTAGTTTGTTAATCTAATTCTGTTCCTTTAGTAGTTCGGTTGAAGATGAGATACTGGGGCTTCAGAAAACAGAAAAAAACCTGATTTCTTCTTCACTTCCAGTAGAAGTTCAGAAGATGATTTTTAGTAGTTAGAATGAAACATCTATTAATTAGAAAGTCTTGCTTCTATAAACAGGACACAAATGCATAGTCAAAACTGGTCTGTGTTTAAAACCAAACTTTCTTATATTTTAATTGATAATTACTTAAAACACAACTTTTTATATCTGTTTACTTCAATTACAACCGTGCAGCCTGGCAAATCTGAATAAAAAGTGTCATCCAGTAAATGGGAGATGTCAGTCGCTATTTCAACAACATGGAAGCTAAGGGTCTGATTTAAAATTAAGCTATTTAGTTACATAAATATGTAAAACTGTAAGTCTTCTGCTTAGTAAAGAGGTACCAAATTCTGTATACAAGCTCTCTAATCTCAAGCCTTTAGGTTTTAATGTTAACAAACCCTTGAGAATCACTCTTTCTTTAAATAAGAATTAAAATGTGCCATTGCAAAGTTACTTGGAATGAAATCTCTCTCTCTTGCATAATGCCTCTTGAAATCTAACACTGTGTGTACAGCTCACGCTGAATTCGATTTGGGTAAGGTCAGATACTTGGAAAAAACCCCAATATTTTATTGTGGGTCTTTATTGATAATATCTATACTAAAAAGGACTGTGATTTGTATTGTGTGCGAATGATGGGGAGGTACCTCATCTGTTAGGGCCTGTCTAAACACAGAGCTGCCTGGAAACAGGCATTATCAAAGTGTGTGTCCACACAGAAGCCACTTCCAGAGAGCAAGTCCGTCACCCCTGCAAGCTGATGTTCTTTCAGACGTTCAGCAGGTTTCCGACTGTCGTGCCTGCTGTTTTGCTTTTAGAGACAAGGCTCTCAGTGCACTGAAGTGACCTTCTCTCACCGTTCATGGTATGGGGTGAAACTAGGAGAGCTTCATTCCCTTTTTTTGTGGGCAAGCTAAGTTCATTAAAGATCCTCAAAGTTTGTAGTTTCATTATTTGGGAAATAATACACACTTTTCAGTGCTTCTCAGTATGCCTCTGCCATTACGATCTTTCTGTCCTGTGACATGCTTTAGTTCTTTTCAGCCTTCTAGTGAGATGACAGGCTTCACATTGGAGATCTCTACTGCTCCATCTGTTGTGTACGTAATTAATTAACTTACTGACTCTGTCATGATTCTGCCTTTCATTGAACATGCAGAAGTCATTTTTCATCAGTTAACCTGTGTTCTGAACGTCTATTCTTGAGGGGAGTGACAGCAGGTGATGGAGAGAACAACATCTAGAAGTTCTTCCTGAAATGTCCTACGGCGCCTTCCTGTCATTCCTGTCCCTGGCTGATTCTTAGATCGTTGGACATCACAGTTAGTTCCAGCTGCATCCCCCGTTACCAGACTTTAGGACAGAAGTTGGTTCTGAAAGCAGTTTGTCAGGGGACTGAGCTTGTGGAGGCTAAAATGAAGATGCACATTGTCCTTTTGACATCAGTTCTACCTGTTGGTCCTGGACAGTCAGTAGGCAAAGGTAACAAGACACATGACAATGTTCCATAATTTTTTTTCCCCCTACATCATGGTTATTGATTTTTGGATACAGCCTGCAGGATTTTCTGAGCTCTCCTGAGGCCCTTTAGGTGCTTCTCTAGCCAACTGGATTGTCAGCAGAGGTACTATTATGGCATTAGCATGACCTTTGGTGTCTCAGAACATCTGTTCTACCGCTCTTATCATTCCCTAGACTAACACAAATACTCTCTTTAGAAACAGAACCGTGTTGGCTAACAATCTGAAGAACGACCATGTGGCCTCTCATGTATGTACATGTTTACCTTTCAACAGCAGAAAGACAGAGACTAATGGCCATCGTGCAATTCAGTCTTTCAGTGATGACCTTTGCCATTTGTCTTTTTAGCAGCAGCAGCGACCAAAAATAAATAGGCTAAGTTCCACAGCCATGGCCACAAAATATCTGGCAGCTCGGCAAATAAGATACACTTCTTGTTCCAGTTTTGCTGATCTGGTTATCAGGGCTTCTTTGCTCACAGAGTATAAGATTTGGAACAATTTTAGCTTATTTATCTTTCTACTGTTGTCATGAAGAAATTTGGTTTAGCCCCAGCAAACTAAAAATGCTATCCTGGGCTTGACTACAAATACACCTTTGCTAGAGGCATGCCCTCCCCAGAGTGGATCCTCATCACCCTCACCACAGTCATGGATTCTGCTGAAAGCTGTGAAATCTTCAGTGAAAGGCTTGACTTATTACGATGTTTCTTTTCAACCAGAGGGCAGACAAGGTCCTGCATCTGATGAAGTACTTAAGGGGTTTCCTTGCCGTAGCTGGATATTTTATCTTCAGAAGCAAACCTTATCAACAGAGTTCCTCAGCCTCCATTAGGAGGGATTTCTGTATGTAGAGTTTGATTTTGATTTCAGTAAGCTGACTTTATATATCTCCATACAGACATTGTGCAGGAAACACCAGAGTGGCTGCGATCGTTACTTGGTCAGCAGTTGTTTTTATGGTTTATCTCAAATAGTGACCTCATGCCATGGCTGCACTTCATCAGTGAGGTGATAAAAACATAGCTCTACCTAAGAAAAAGGTTTTTGTTCCTTTCAAAGATCCTGAGTTAAATTTTCAGAAATATCCCTACTTGTCTGAACGTCATCAGTGTGATTCTGAGCTCCATCATGGCAGGATTCTGTCCCTACTTGGCACTTCAAAATCATGACACGTTGGTCCGTTCATGCAAACCTTAGAGGTTTGTAAGTTTGGCTTCAGGCTGTTGTCTCATGAAAAAAATCTTTTCCCTTCCAGAAGATACTGATTCTCCGCCTGTGCTGAGATCATCCTCCCCGATGAAGAATTTCTGCCAAAATTTCTGCTGGGTGCTATTTCAGTTCCCCTCATCCTCTAGATCAGTTGTGATGGACTTGTCAGTGTTGGCTGGGTAGACCACTTTGATGCCTTGACAGCTCAGAGTTGTTGGTAGTTGGAGGACCAGGGACTGAATGCCAATGATCTGAGATCCCTTTCAGAACCTTCTCATTCTCCTTTCAAGACTGCTGTGCGCCAGGTGATGGCTGACAACGTCAACTGCTGGGGTGAGGTCTGTGCCTTTTGCAAAGAAGTGATGAGCTTGATCTAAGAAGAAAATCCCCAAACCTTGTTTATCTTCAGAAATTATGGTTAAGCCTGGACTGATCGTAATTTGATCATGTCAGACGTGGTGTCTGACAACTTAAGATCTGCCTTTCCATCTTACAGCTTGAAAGAGGAAACTGTGCGTTCGTTTTACAGACATTTTTATTTGTAGAACAGATTGCGTATGCATTCACTTGGTGATATTTAAATTTCAAATTGCTTTGTAGAAGTATAGGAAATAAGAAAGAATATTAAACTGGCCTCGTAAAAATTGACAGCTAGACCAAAAGTGAAGGTGTCAATGCCCTTAAGTGTAACCCTTCTGCCAAGCCTATATTGGCAGCAGTAAAGACCAGAAACGGCTTCTGAGGATCTTTACTTAAAACATTGTCTTGAATTTCTACCCAACTACCTGAGAAAATGAAATGGAGCGGGATGGGCCCTTGGTGAGTTATACTTCCCCACACAGATTTGACTAAATGGCTTTTTGTTGGAGAAAGGGATAAGAAAAACCTGTAAATAACTGCAGCCTCTCTAGGGCATGGAATAACGTAAACCACCTCTTGTTTTGAGGCACTGCTGGAGCAACTTGTTCCTCTGTGTTTGCCCAGCTGTATCCTGTTCTCTTTTTTTATGTCTTGCTATGACTTTCTCATTTTTTCCCTGTTTAGGCTGCTGTAGCAAGAGTTCTTGAGAGCTTCAGCTCATTTTTTTTCTTCAGTTTGAGCTGGTTGCTCCCCTTTGTTTACTGTTCCTCCTGCCCATAGTGCTCCTCTTTTTTTTTCTCCTTCATATTTAGGTACCAGGAAATGAGATTATAAGTATTAGAAATAAAATCTCGGATAAACAAATACGAATTTAGGAAGTTCCACCTAAACATGAGGAGGAACTTCTTTCCCTTGAGGATGGCAGAGCCCTGGCACAGGCTGCCCAGGGAGGTGGTGGAGTCTCCGTCTCTGGAGACATTCCAAACCCGCCTGGACGCGTTCCTGTGCAACCTGCTCTAAGGTGGCCCTGCTCTGGCAGGGGGTTGGACTAGATGATCTCCAGAGGTCCCTTCCAACCCTATGATTCTGTGACTGTCTGATTTCAAAATAAGCAAACCACCTTGGTGGTAACGTTTTAAACTTTGAAAGGACGAACTACATAACGGTAAAGAAGCTAATTGGAAGAAATTAAAAGGAGTGGCATGTTTGCTGGTAGTATGGAGATGGAGAATCTGCTGTAACATCTTTAAACAGTAAGTGTATTCTCCTCCATTAAAATGAATTTAAAAAGAATGAAAAAAGCCAAGGTTGTTAAGCAGCAAAATAAATGCAATTGGGGAGGAAAAAAATTTACTATATAAGAATGGATCTTGGGTTCAAACATAGAAAGTAGAAGGGAATGTCAAACCTGGTAAGTTAAATGAGGCAGGGAGAATAATATAAACTCAGAAAAGATTTTTGAGGTGTAAATTGCCAAACTCATGAAGCCTAATAACTTCTTTAAATATAAGATGGGGATGGACTCTTGATCATGGAGTGTAGTGATAGGACTCGGGGTAATGGTTTTAAACTGAAAGGAGATTTAGATTAAGTATTAGGAAGAAATTTTTCCCTCTGAGGGTGGGGAGCCCCTGGCCCAGGTTGCCCAGAGAAGCTGTGGCTGCCCCATCCCTGGAGGTGTTCAAGGCCAGGCTGGATGGGGCTTGGAGCAGCCTGGTCTGGTGGGAGGTGTCCCTGCCCAGGGCAGGGGGTGGCACTGGGTGATCTTTAAGATTCCTTCCGACCCAAACCCTTCTGTGATTAGAAGCAGGAAGCCTGACAGAACTGAAACATAACTGAGATACAAAAAGAGACACTTGGGGAAGATTAAGCTGTATCAGAAAACTTTGATGAAGGTTTTTGTTTTAGGGAGGAAGATTCTGAGTCTTGTTCCTTCCTCTACAGAGAATAAATCCATAGAATTCTTTCAAAGTATAATTAGAAATGGTTTATGGTGGGGAATGATCTGAACTGTAAAACAAGTAGTAATACAAGGTTCAAAGGATACTAAAAGAATTTAAAAATTAAATAGTTGAACTTCTAACAGTTGCAATTAATGGGTTTCTTAAATTATCTTCATTCTCATTTTAAAATTACAAATGGCAAGTGTATCTCTGCAGTTTTGGTAAGAGTTCAGAGAGGGATGGAAATTCTTGTAACTAAATGAGGTGGGCTTATCTTCAGTGTAGATGTCCGCAATCTAGTCATCCTGATGATCCTGGCCATCCCAGTGATTCTTTTGACAGGATTCATCACTCCTTTTACGCCTATCGGCGATCCCCGTACCAGCTAGGTGTCTGCACCTGACTGGAGTCATCGATGCTTCTCTTGGAATAAGGTAAATTGAATTCCATCCTTTGAACCCATCCGGAGTTCCGTAAATTTGATATTTGTACCAGGTAAATTATAAGAAACTAGAGTAAATAATAGGAGCTATGTGGATAATTGTGATCTAATGGGAAGGAGGTAGAACATCTTTGAAGCGTGATTTCTTTCCAAGGAATGATGGAGCATTTAAATGAGTGTGACTTAGTTAATACAGTATTCTGGAATTAGAAAAAACCACAACCAAACCCTTTTGGTGGGTTGATCAATTACTGATTAGACAAGATAAAAAGAAGCAGTAAGTGAATGAGTTTATGGAGTCGAGGAAAGATTATTCATGTGTCTTTTCCTTTTCAAAACAGTTGTAAGCTCTTAGGGAACTGTCAAAAATGGCAATAGTGCAATTTGTTGCTGAGCCAGGGTTATCTAGAAGAGTTTCTAGTGTAGATTTGATTCTGATGTTGTGTCTTGAGTATGGAAAGTAAGAGATCTTGCATTGGAAACCACCCGTTAAAAGGTCTGTTTATGCTGACTGCCACCATAATCCCCTGAGGTGGGTGGAATGGAGGCTCCAACTGCTTTGCTCTAAAGCTTCTCGCCTTTCGTGCTGCCACACTTGGTCATATACGTGTAGCCTGTCAGCAGTTCGCAGTGTTTCGTAGTCATAAGGCATGTTATTCCTGAACCCTGCCTTTAAATTAGGATAGCATTTTCCCTAGGACCTTCTATAGTGTGTATATTAATTTTTAGAAATTAAGTTCCTGAGAAATTTAGTTCCTGAATATCAAGGACTGGAAAGAATGAAGCTTTAATCGGACTGAACAGAGAATATGCAAATTAAACTTCTGAGTTGAAATGAGGTTTACTTAACTGGCAGTAATGAACTGGTTTTAATGCACTGCGTTGTATTTTAGTTGACAAAGTACCTGCAAGTTGTATTTACCTAGTCAATAAATTTTTCAAAAGGGAGCTAGTTTGGTTGGTCTTATAATATTAAAATTAACTGATTTCAGGATGGAGATTGAAATCTTCAATGTAATTGCCAGGGAATATTTATAGCGGCATGGTAGGATCTTAGCCATTAATTGGAAATCTTTTTACAGCTTCAGCATAATGCCATATCTTGTCTGTGTATGCATATAAAAAAAACTGTGCATATATATAAAAAATGTAATTGAACAGCCTGGTCACCTCGTGCTGAGTTCGATGTACAGCGTGGTGTAAGAATGAATATAACAGAAAAAAAAGGTGAATGTAAATGCTTTCTGACATATTGTAATGACTTCAGAGATTGCACATGAAGTAGGAGGAAGCTTCTAAGAAGCCCCTTAACTCTTTTTATTCATCACGGTACCGCGAACATTGCAGGTTTTCATCTAGTTCTGTGTTTTCTTTGGTTGCGTACTGTAAAACTTCAGCGCTGTTACGTGCTGCTGTTGCTGGGAGTTGTTTATCACTAGATGATCTACTAAGGTCCCTTCCAACCCTATGATTCTATGATTCTATGAACACTCTCCTGCTTTTTTTTTCTTTATTCAAAATGGTAGCAGCAGGGTAAAACTCTCTGGGCTTTTTTTATTCCTTTAAAATCTCTCTCTGGAATCCGTGTTTTCTGGAGATGAACTGGCTTATTTAATAACTTCACTCAAACTGCTTTATTAAAAAGGTGTAAGAAGGTCCTGAAATACATGTCTCTTATACTACGTAGGAAGTGAAAATTGCTGAGAGGAAAACCGCAATGCCTATATGTGTTTATCTTTTTCAAAGATAATGCTTATCCTTGTGTTCCTTGATTAACTCTGGCTCAGAGCTGGCTCAGTGACAGAATCATATTCGAAGTGGAATAAATAAATGAAACCGAGTAGACTAGCAACAGTGATAAAAGATTTAAATTCATTTGCATAGCACAAAAGATGAAGACTAACAGTTTTTTGAGCCTTATGATATATGAAAGAAAAGCAGTGTAAAGTAAATGAAGACTGATCCAGGTTGTCTAGCATGATAAACAAACCTGAAGGTCTTTGACACATGATTTACCTTTGTTTTGACTTGCATGTTGATGAGGTACAGACAAAAATTCCAGCCAACATCATATCCAAATTCTTAGGTAAAACAGAAGCTCAACCATTACAATAAAATGGCGCATTTCTTTATGACACAAGTTTCCTTTTAATTTGTGTGAAGTCATTAATGAGCAAAATGAAGTTTCTGAGCTTTAGCTCTAAATTCCTGCCTTCCTGTTGTTACCTCTGATTTTTGAAGAAGCCTCATTCAATTAATTGAGGGAAAACATACAAACATTCAAATGAAGACAAGTTGCCAAGTTTTTGTTCCAGAAAAAGAGCTTACTTTAGGGAAGATGTACTTTAATTGGCAGTATGAAGAAATGAAAAATTTCTGCTGTATTTTTAAGAGCTAATATTTTTGTACTGAAGGAAGTTCTTTTAGGAGGTGCTATGTTACTAAAAGTCAAATTGATTTTACATGACCCTGAATAGACTCCATACTGCTGTCTTTAGTCTAAAGCCAAATGAAGGCACTGGAATCAAAGGTGCTACTGAAGGTAGCGCTTTATGTGTAACAAGGAATATCCATGTTTAAAAGGGGGTGATTCATGTGCTCTGGTGAACTCCCCAAATGATGTCCGTTAAGTATGACTGTATGTGCTAAGACAAGAAGAGTAGGATCTAGGGGTGATACCGAAGAAATGGTTTTCAAAAGGATGGGAAATGATGCAGTGAAATGCCCAAGTTACAACTCGGTAGCCTTGGTGACTCTTCAGCGGGTATTCTGTATTGCAGCGCTGGGCGCACAGGGCATTGGTCTACCTAATGTGTGTACTGACTGATTTAGATGGACACTTCAAATACGTACGAAGTGTGCATATTGTAGAATCATAGGGTTGGAAGGGACCTCTGGAGATCATCTAGTCCAGCCCCCCTGCCAGAGCAGAGCCACCTTAGAGCAGGTTACACAGGAACGCGTCCAGGCGGGTTTTGAATGTCTCCAGAGACGGAGACTCCACCACCTCCCTGGGCAGNGTTTTGAAATATAAGCTTCTACTACAAGGTTATAAGGTGTCTTAAAGCATTCATTCTTATAGAAATAGGAGGTAAGTTCTGACATTCAGTACTACAACTGTTGCATCTGCTCTTTGTACAGCCTTAAGGCACCCAGTCTGCTAAATTAAGCTCCTATTAAGCACTTACTTCGATTAGTTTGCAGCTTTTACATATCAAACCCTACTTCAGAAATTGATATGTTAATAGAGCTGACGTGTTCTCATTGTAAGTTTTCAGACTGTTGTCAGGTTTGGTTTTTTTTTTTTTTTTTTTGAAACAATTAAACTGTCCTTGTCTCAAGCAAGAGTCTCTTCTCTCTGTATCGATAGTGGAGGCATTGAAAATTCCAATCCGGAGAATCATAGAATCACAGAATCATAGGGTTGGAAGGGACCTTAGTAGATCATCTAGTCCAACCCCCCTGCCAGAGCAGGGCCACCTTAGAGCAGGAATCCTCTCTGGCCAGATTCCTGTGACTTTGCAGCACAATATATTGGGAAAAATGTCCTACAGAAATTAGCATGTTGTTTTTGCCATCTTCTGTCTCTGTTCTTCCACCCAAAATACAAAATTGTGTGTGTTTAACAGTTGTACCATTGTATCTGTAAATTTTTACAAAACCTGCGTTGCTCAGAAGTGCTTTTCCTCAGCCCTTGACCTATTTTATCGTTCTGGGAGTTATCTATGCTTAATTTGCTCCACTTTATGTTAAGGTAGGTTTTCTGCTATTTCTTAACATGAAAAAATCGTTAATATTGTTCAGTGGTTTACATACTAATTTTGTACGCACAAAATATATTTTTGTAGTATTCCAAAGTCTACAGAGATCTGAAGTTCTCAGATACACTGGAGGACTAGATACTGAAGTTTTAATGGCATGTTTCTGACCTCTGACTTCAGCTGTCTCAATTTTTTATGAGATATTATCCGGAAATATTTTTATGCTGGCTGTGAATTTCAAAGTGGCTGTGACTTTAATGTGTACACATTTTATATACGTATTAAAATCTTGTGGTAGAACACTGTGGCTCGTTTAGTCGATCTCTTCCCATTCTCTGTCTCTGTAGCAGTTGTTTTAGAAGCAGAAAGTTTCTAAAAGACAAGGCTTCTATTTTTATTTATGTTGAAAAGATGATCTTCCAGCCCCCCTTCCTGCAAAATTAGTGGTAAAGCTGATAATTTCTTTTTCAGAGATGAGCAACTACACAACAAATAACGGAATCCTTTTGCTCTCATTCTCTTCTTCGTGTGATGGAGCCACTTTCTCTGATGCTGTTCAGGATGATCTGTTCCTGAGAGTGGGTCTATCTCTCTGAGTAGCATAGATTAATTATTTCCTCGTTGTTCCTGTATTTATTTAGAGATTTATTTTGCTTGATTCCCCGAAGAAACAGGATTCATAGAATATGCTGTCTGCTGGTGTCTTTCTGGTTTTCCCCACAAGAATAGCTTTTGAGTCTATTGGCGAAACACTGTGTGGAGAACAGGTCAGCAATGTTAACTTTTCATGGTGGTTGTTTATATATAGAAAAGGTAGATGCTATCAGTGTCCTGAGGAGGCAAAGGGGAAAAAACCACATCAGTTCTCACTCACTTTGGTCATTTTGTCATCCAGTTGGCCAGGCAGCTCGCACGTGCTTCCTCTCTAACTGGGGACCTGAGGAATATAGGTGGGAGTCTGAAATGTAGCTGGTCAGGGCAGTACGAAAACATAGGTAAGTGCTGAGATATATTGCGGTAGAGAACATTGGAATGAAATCCCATAATTCCTCGTGTTGCTTTCAAAGCAGCTTGTTCAGGTATCAGATCTCTGAGCAGTTCGAAGTCGTGTTTACTTGCTCCATGCATTTTTCAGGAGAATATTAGGGATGCTGTTAGTTTACTAAAACTAGAAAATGCTGTCATCTAATACCTATCGGACTTAATGTAACGGAAAAACAGGTGAAGCTTGCCTGCAAATTAGAGGAGACCAGCTCTGTTCTGCTGAATTAAACAATTGCAGTACTGAATTAGTGGATTGATCCTGCAGGTCTTGCTAAGGCACTTCACTTGCAACGTTCACTTGCTCGCGGTGGTGAAGAGTGATGTACTGAGTATACAAATAGGTCGCTTATTGCCCATCTGCATCTCTCCCAAACTAGAGCTGAGGGACTCCCTGAAAGGTCACCGAGACCTTTGCATAAGTGCTGTAATCTAGTGATTAACATCAAGGTAGCAAGTTCGTAGCAGTTACTGTCCACGAATACTCAATTTCTACTTCACCTTTTGTGAGCATGTAAACGTATTTTGCAGCCTCCTTAAAATTCTTTTTTTAGTTTAAAGATTACACTGTCTCTGATGGCAGGGTGATGCTGGAGATCTTCCTGGAAGCAGACAGGTTTTTTTCCTCTCTAGTTGTAAGAGGTCTCACTGTCCAACTTTCTTCTTTTTTGTGAAGGAAATATCTGTGGGTTTGGGTGCAGTAACTACATCTTTTTCTGCTGTCAGGCTGACTTTTCTGTCTTGTTACATATTACTAGTAATTTATCAATTTTTTTTGTTTGACGTTCTGTACCCGAGAGCTGGGTAGGCCAGCTGGCTGCCACTTCTCAGGGGCTGACTGCTGCAAGAGGTCTTCTCACGCTAATCCTTCGTGAACATTATTTGCTGTTTTCAAGGGGGAAGAAAAAGCTCAGCCAGCGCAAAGAACCCAGGGTGCTAGATTTTTTTGTGAAGACTTTGATTTGCGGCTTATCACCAAGGGGAAATTGAAGTTGGAAGGCTTTTAGCTGTTTGTTTTCCAACTTCCCTTTTTAATATTTTTGCAAGTTGCATAAGGAAACAGAAAGTTGTTTGTCTTCCGGTGGAATCACAGAATCCCAGAATGGTAGGGGTTGGAAGGGACCTTTGGAGATCATCTAGTCCAAGCCTCTGCTGAAGCAGGGTCACCCAGAGCAATCTGGACAGAAATGCATCCAGGCGGGTTTTGAAGATCCCCAGAGCAGGAGGCTCCACCACCTTCCTGGGCAGCCTGTTCCAGTGCTCTGCCACCTTCAAAGTACAGAAGTTTTTCCTCATGTTGAGATGGAATTTCCCGTGTTCCAGCTTGAGCCTGTTGCCCCATGTCCTGTCACCGGGCACCACTGAGAAGAGCCTGGCCCCATCCTCTTGAAAGCCGCCCTTTAGATATTGCTCAGTATTGATGAGATCCCCTCTCAGTCTTCTCCAGGCTAGACAACCCTAGGTCTCTCACTCTTTCCTCATCAGAGAGTCCCCTTGTCATCTTTGTAACCCTCTGCTGGACTCTCTCAAGTAGTTCCCTGTCCTTCTTGACCCGGGGAGCCCAGAACTGGACACAGTACTCCAGGTGGGGCCTCACCAAGGCAGAGTAGAGGGGGAGGATGACCTCCCTCCACCTGCTGGCCACACTCTGCTTGATGCACCCCAGGAGACCGTTGGCCTTCTTGGCCACAAGGGCACGTTGTAGGCTCATGGTCAACTTGTTGTCCAAAATTGGCAGGTCAGACATAAAGTGTTCTCTTTCTTCATTCTACCTTGCTGTAGGTGGTTCTGCAAGGGTCGCAATGATTTCAGCCAAACAAGATCAACCAGTTGTTTGTCAGAGAACAAACATCGTATTTTTAACATTTGACATTGTTTTTAATGGGTAGTGACTGTGACCAGGTGCAGATATTTTAAATTTCTTCAAATAGTAGAGTTAAAGAGCTGAAATATAGTTACAGCAGTTGTCGTCTTCTGATTTTCTCCATTACCTGCCAAGGCGTGAAATGCTGTTTGTGTGATACTGTTAAATCATGGTTTCTGAAGTGCTTAAAAATATTAGTCTGAGTGACCTTCTTTCCTGTCCTGGTCTGATTTTTTTAAATGGCTCCATTTTTGTGAAGTACTGCCTGACATTATTGGGAAAGTAACAGGAAGACTTCTCCACATTTAGCAGCTTTCAGTCACAAATGGTTTCTAACCGTGCAACTGAAGCTTTCAGATGTGTGTGTTCTTATAGTAGAAAAAAGGTCAAAGCATCTTTGGGACAACACCAATGTTCCTTCTGTTGGCATGAAATGGTTAAGCAAAAAATTGTCAAGAGTACTGATGGACTTGCAAAATTTTCATTTTTCAGAAGCAGCCAAAATAAAGGTAATGAAAACAATTTGGTATGAAACGGGGAAACTGTACTAGGAGGTAATACTGAACAAAGTGAGAAGTGTGTGCGCCACTGTGGCTTTGCTCAGCTTTATTTGATTGCAGCCATTCCGTGATCCTGATGTTTCAATGAGCCTGGAGAGTAACTGGAGAGCAAAAAAAAAAAATCATGAAGGTAGTTATTCCAGATGAGAAAATTACCCATAATTTCTCGCTCGATAAATAAGTCTCTATAACACCTACTCAAGAGTATCCAGTGGCATTTCCAGCTGCAGTGCAGGCTTTTAAAGCTGTTGAGGTGAATTCACGGGTCAGAGGATCAAGTGCTGATTGCTTTCCTGCTGACATACACAAGCATGAAGACACTAGGTGGGTAAAGACCTCCAAGAGTAGCTGTTTTCTATCTCTTCTTTGCCAAGAGAAAGGTAAGTACTAGCGATAACTGTTTCAGTCTTCTAAACTATGGGTCAGGAGACTTATTAGTTGAATAGATCCTCCTGGGAGGTTATCACAGTTTCTGATTGTGTCAAAACACGATGACAGCCAGGCCAATGCTAGAAAAGTTCAGAGCTGTTTGAAAGTAGCCATGTGTAGCAGGTTTTTGGCAACTGTTAGGCTTTGCAAATTTGTTGAAGCAGGGAAGTTTGTATTGTTCATTCACGGCACAGAGGTCAGGTAGCAGAGATGCTCACTTGAGGGAGAAAGGCTCCAGCATTTGCTTTCAGAAGTGGCTGTCGGGCAAGATAGAATCATAGAATCGGTGAGGTTGGAAGGGACCTTTAAGATCATCAAGTCCAACCATTAACCTACCCTGACAAAAAACCACTTCCAAACCATGTCCCTAAGTCCCTCATCTCCCCTTTTCTTAAACACCTCCAGGGATGGGGAATCCACCCCCTCCCTGGGCAGCCTATTCCAATGTTTAATAACCCTTTCAGTGAAAAATGTTTCCTGATATCCAATCTAAACTGGCCCTGACATGACTTGAACCCGTTTCCTCTTGATCAAGCAGTCCTTGCTCTTTTGCATTATGAGTGCTTCTTGGTATGTCATAGGATCATAGAATCGCCTAGGTTGGAAGGGACTTTTCAGATCATCTAGTCCAACCATCAACTGACACTGCCAAAACCATCACTAAACCATGTCCCTAAGTACCTCATCTCCCCTTTTCTTAAACCCCTCCAGGGATGGGGAATCCACCCCCTCCCTGGGCAGCCTATTCCAATGTTTAATAACCCTTTCAGAGTAAAAATTTCTCCTAATAACCAACCTAAACCTCCCCTGACGCAACCCGAGACTGTTTTCTCTTACCCTGTTGCCTGCTACCTGGGAGAAGAGACTGACTCCCACCTCTCTACAACCTCCTTTCAGGTAGTTGGAGAGAGCAATAATGTCCTATTGATGTAGATAGCTTTAGCATCTCAGCTGAGATGCGGTGCAAAGTAGAAAGTAATAGAGCTGCTGTCTTGGCAGCAGCATGTTTTAAACTGCGTTTCATACAATATCAGCATAGAAAAATGTCTTGGTTTAGCCTCGTTTTTGCAGAAAGCATGCTGAGCTTCTACTGTGAAATAAAAATGTGACTCTAAAATCTATAAGCAAATTCTTTATGTAAGTGTCAGCATGCTTTGTTTGAATATAATTATTGGCACTGTTTCACACTAGGAAATGAAAGCCAGTTCTTTGGAATGACAGACTTCAGGTTTCAAGCGGAATTAAGTGCATACCGTAGCGTTGTCGTCTTCATTCTTGGTAGCTGCGATTCTTTCCATCTCTGGATTCTACTCATACTACGTGCCCTTGCTCATAACATGGCAAATAACAACCTGAATGCTTTAGCCTGAAATTGTTATGAAAATACTCAGTCTTGAACCTCTAAAACTCCTGTTTGCGCTACGCTGATCTGAGTGTATGCATATATCCAACAGTGTATTTTTGGGAACATTTCCTACACGCAATTAAAATGTGGTGGGTGGCTCAAGAGACAGTTCAGTGAAACCCAGACACAAGCAAGACAATTTGTCAGCTACGTGGCATTAATTTCATAGTGAAGGTAATTACAATCAGTGTTTATTTCCTTTGAAAGAGTAGATACTCATAGCCTTAGAAGCTTACAGTCTGAGCTGGATTGATGTGGGCACTCAGACATCAGTGGATGTTGTGCCTTTCAAGGCCCAAGACGGTGTTTCGGGCAGTAGCGTGGGTTACAGGGTATGTTTTCTCTCCCATTTTTCTCACTCCTCCCTCTCACACCTGCTACACAGCATTTTTACACACCCTTTCTTAAATGTGTTATCACAGAAGTGCCACCAGCAGAGATGATGGGTCCTTTTTGGAGTTGGCAGGAACCTGCTGTCTCCAACGTGGAGCTACTCCTGGTCTCTCCTCACAGAGGCCGCCCCTGCAGCACCCCTCGCTACCGAAACCGTGCTGCATAAACCAAATACATTCATCTAAGCAGTTTCTTTGGAAAGCAGTATTTTCTGTCACCCTTCCCTATTTTGTTTTATCATTGAGTATTTTTATCTCGGAAATATTTTCTAGAAACAAGTTTAGTTACTGAATAGTTATTTTTCTGGGTAACATGTCTATGGAGGAGTGTTCACTGTGCTTTAAAACAGTGTACGTCTAAGACTTTACAGCTGTCTCATTCTCCCCTCTAAGCACATGCTCTCAGGCTTATTTCTTTTTGCAGACTCCCATTTCGTCAGAGAAATATAGTGTTCAGGCCATATATTTCCAAATAGACTTTTTTTTACTAGAGACGACAAGCGTATACTTTGATGGAACTAATTGTTGTGTGAAATTCATAAGCATTTATTATACGTTATTGAAGATAACCCAAATAACCTGGGTTTGTTTGAATGTTGTATTTTTAAGCAAAAACAAAGAAAACTTTTCTACTGGTTGTTACAGAATCACAGAATCACCTAGGTTGGAAGGGACCTTTCAGATCATCGAGTCTAGCCATCATCCAGCCAGTGTCCATTTTGACACTGTCAAAACCCATCACTAAACCTTGTCCCGCAGCACCACGTCTACCCATCTTTCAAATATCTCCAGGGATGATGATTCCAACACTGCCCTGGGCAGCCTGTTCCGATGCTTGACAACCCTTTCGGTGTAGAAGTTTTTCCTGATATTCAATCTAAACGTCCCCTGGTGCAATTTGAGGCTGCTTCCTCTCATCCTGTGATTTAGTAGCATAATATAGTACAATTATTTGAAGAATTAGGTACTTTTAAGATAAGGTAACATCAAAATTAATTTGTTTCTCTTCTTTGCCTTTGGTATTGTTTCAGCTAATGTTTCAGAACAGGGCTTGTTCACATAACGGTGTTATTATTAAGAACCTTAACATGCTTGGGGCCAATTGTGTTGGATATGTAGATTTACTAGATAAATTGTACAATTTTTATCTTGACAATGAAAAAATTAACAAAAAGCAGGTATAGACTGACACTTCAAATTCTAAAAAGTCCAGAAAACCTTCTTGCTTAAGGTCACTTAGTTATGCTTGATCCATCCATTAAGGCTTTTGGAACATAACTGCAAGCATTGTATGCAAATATTAGCTGGCATTCCGTTAGAGTTATTTTGTAGAAATAAAAAAACCCAAACAAGTAAATCTTTAGAGTGTAACTTCATCTTAAACTTTTGTTACGTGTGAGTTTGCAATTGTTTTTTAATTCATTTTAAACAAATTTATTTTCTAGAAAAGAAAGATGTAACACAGAGCTTGGAAAGCTACACAGCAAAATGCCCTGGTACAATGGAATTCATCACTCTTCCAGATGGTTTGAAGTTACCTCCTGTTCCGTTTACCAAACTGCCTATTGTGAGGTAAGAGTCCAAAATACAATCTTTAACTTTTCTACAGTACCTGTCAAATTTCAAAGGATACTGGAAGGATGTAGTTTTCTCAGTTTACCTAAGTTGTTCACAATGACATGGAAAAATGTCAAAATGTCAGCTTGTTTTGAGAAGTTCCTAGGCAGAAATAGAGCCTTTGAATAGAAAATACTTTTTGTGGTCTTTAGTTTCAGAAGGAGAAAGGTTGGGGTTTTTGTTTGGTTGTTTTTTTGTGTTTGGTTTTTTGTTTTAACCTGTCACTCAAGAGTTTCTGATTTTGTTATTCCAGCTGAGATTTAAGCTAGATGCCTGATCATACTGAAGGTCCACGAGTTGGATGCTGTATCCATCTGTGGAGCTTGGAACTCAGCTGGAACTGATGCCTTTCCTAACTCTTGCTTTTCAAATGCTGCATTTTCAAGCTGGCACCTTCACTGCCCTATTCTAAATCTTATGTTCCTTTACGTGCCTGTGTGCCAAGGCACGTCACGCAGTCACTCCAATGAATAATGCCTTGCTTAGATTAAAGCCTAGGGTGAAGTATTAGAGGGAGTCAGAGAGAGAGAAAACAGCCAGTGGGCATCAATAATAAAAGAAAAGGCTAAAAGAAAATCTTTGTCAAGAAGTGGCTTTTTGTAGGAAAGATAATTGCTATTCAGAAAAAAAATAGGGTAGAAGTTATTGAAAAAAGTTCTCAGAGATTTGGGTTCTTAGTGGGATGTCATCAAATGTTTCATGAAGCAAGAGTTCTGGTATCGCAAAAAGACAAGTGCATAACAAAGAGTGAAAATTCTGTTTATTTTCAGATTACTTTTATTCTCTAAAATGAAAATGAATGTTTTACTCGATGACCGTTTTTCACGATACAACTAGTTTCACTATGTTCTCTAGCTTCTTCGGTGTTTTTTTTCACGTTTAACGATAGAAAGAGACCTTGTCTATTTGTAGTGCATTTAACATGATAGGTCTGTTCACACTAACAATATGTTGTGTGGGAGGTGCTTGCTTAAAGTGCAGGTTTGACAGGAGCATGTGGTTGTACGCGATCAGATGGAGTTGTATGCGGGATCAGAATGGTCACGCCATTCCAATGGGATCAGTGTTTTGTCTTCTGGTTGGACCAAGTACAAAGCTGCCCACTGATGAGCCGCCTGGGTCCACCCCGCTTTTAACGTGTGCTCGTGGGGGAAAAATGCGCCTACCCTGAAGTCTTCCAGCTTTGTCCCCTCAGTGGATCCAGTTAGCGCTGACAAATCATCTAGGAAGACTTTGCAGGTCTGTGGTGCAGGGTTATGCTTCGGAGGTGCAGCTGGTATCAGCGTCTTTGCTGGAAAACAGGCAATGTGAACGTATGATCCCAAAACCTTAACCCGGAGAAACAAAGCTACGTATCACAGTGGGAAAGTTATTTGACTAATTTATTATTGCCTGACCTTGATTGTTTTAGTTTCACAAAAAATCTACGTATAGAGCTAAACTAGTCATATTTGACCATCCTAGATCATACTTGCAGTCAAGACACATAGATAGTCACTTCCAGGCTTTTCTTACCTAATTTAGATGTCTGCTTTAGCATGAGTTGAATTACCGGAGTGTGTCAACTGTTTTGACTCATTTTCCCTTGTCCTTAAAGGTGTCGAGTGACAAGTTCAGGTAACTGTGTCTGTATGTTAGGTGAGTTCCTGGTAAGTACATTCTGAAGGCAGGTTCCCAGCATGAAGGAGGCCTGTATTTTTTCTCCTGAAAGCTTTTAGACAGCAAACTTAGTGCAAATTTTAACCTAGACCCCCCCCCTTTTTTTTTAAGGGAGAAAAATTAAATAGTATTAAAAAAATTGAAGTTAATTAAGCAAGCTTTTATCGTCCTTTTTGGTACTTGAATTATGCGATTGTAGAGAGAATTTAGAGCAAAAGCTTCCATGAAAACATTTTAAAGGCAAAATACTTTATTTGGAGAGCAGGCGTGCTGTCAGACCCTCAGTGCCTCTTGCAGATTTCTGTTCTAGCAATAAACTTAATGTTATGTGGTATAAAACCACAGTTACCTTCCTTAATCTGGCCGTGTATGATCTCTATCTGCTTTGGCTGTCAAATCGCTGCAGGAACACGATGCTTGAAGTTCCCTTGTGAGTCTAACCCTTAACTTGGGCTCAAAAAGCGGCATTGTGCTTAGCTGTGAAGTGTTAAACCCTGACTTAGTCTCGGGTTTTTGCTTGTTGCTTAACCTTTAAACCATGGAGGAGGTGGATTGTACTGGGTGTGTTCCATAGCGCTTTCCTGTTCTTCTCCATCCTGAATATTGAAGAAAATACGGGAAATACTGATTGAATTGAGGCCAGTCAAAACTTTGGCAAGAGGTTACCAAGACTTCAGTGGGAAAGGCTCTGCCTCACTTCAGATGTTTTTTATGCTGAGAGAAGGGGATAAACACATTGTATTTACTTTGTTATCCCTAGGCCGAGCTTTAAGAAACTGCTCACCATCCAGGTGCTTTTACATGCTCAGTTTGTGCTGACCTGGCTGCGCTGGAAGCGTTGAAAATAGTTACTGCTGTTTTACTATGGGGTGAGAATCCCAACGTCAGCATTATTTAATGGTTAGGAATTGCTGTTTGTGCTCCTCTTCCCCCTTCCCCTTCTTGTTTTTTTTGTAAGTTCTATAAAAGCCACGGTGATAAAAAGCTGTAATCCAACAATATATTAGCTGCATCTAAAGCTATAAAGCCTCCAGTCACATCTACGCAGCAGGCCAGGTGTGTTGTAAACCTGTCCAGGTAGTTGGAAAATAGCCATACTGCAGGACCGTAGAGCTCTTTGAGCTAAATCATGCTAATTTTTGAGACAGAAATTATAAATGTGTGGAAATGTGGTTTTGATTGGTGTTGAAGTAACCTAAGTTTATGATTCAGTCCATGCTAGAGCCCTCTAGAAACACACGCATTTATGGGTGATGATGACTTCAACTGACTGTTGGCATTTCATGGTCTACTAGTTTTTAATCCATTTAAGGTGGGTACTTATTTTGGATGCAGATTTCTTAATCAAAATACTCTCAAACATAGAAATGCCATAGTGAAATCGGAGTATAGGTGCCGTTACCTTTTTCTCCCCCATACCTATAAAGGCAATAGAAGAGATTTGGCTTGGCAAAATCTTTATATTCTATTACTCATGTGAATTAGTATTTAATGTCTCGCTATCTTTTATTTAATTGTGGTTTTCTTTGTAGTCTTTCTTTTTTGCATGTGTATCATGTATTTTAGCTAGAAGCTTGGTCTGTTATTGATGTGCTTTAAATCTTACCATGTTTTTATGTATTTTCTTTTAGCCTTTGGAATGTTGGGATTTTTTGTTTTTTGACATTTCAAATACAAGTAGCACAATCTGGAAAGTCTTATTTATTTGATGAATTTTCAGAAATTAAAAGCATGTTGGATTGGAAAGTATTCCATTGTAGCCTACTATGAAATCATCATCTAGTATTTTACCAAATACAAAATCATAGAATCATAGGGTTGGAAAGGACCTTCGGATATCATCCAGTCCAAACCCCTGCCAGAGCAGGGTCACCCAGAGCAGGGGGCACAGGAATGCATCCAGGCGGGTTTGGGATGTCTCCAGAGACAGAGACTCCACCATCTCCCTGGGCAGCCTGTGCCAGGGCTCTGCCACCCTCAAGGGAAAGAAGTTCTTCCTCATGNTTATTGTCTTGCTAGTCTAATAGATAGGCTGTTCCCATTTTTATAACTTACCTGTGCTAGAACTCCTGTTCTCATTAATATACTTAAAAGAAGAAAGATTTTTCTTCCTTTTTACCACTGATGCCTTCTAGTTGTCCTTATATACTTTTCTTGCTACTGTAAATTTATTTAGTGCTGTTTTTTTCCTTCCTTCTGTTTACTTAGTACAGTGGGGTTTTGAAATTACTTTCATTTCCCCGGTGAGCAAGGTTGTTTTTTATTAACACAACTTCTTCCAAATACAAGATTTTGATCTTCTGGGCTTAGCTAGTGAAATTATTTTGTAATTCCTAATAGTAATTCAGTTGAATTGTCGGGCTGGGCCAGGGACTAGAAAATGTACGTTATTGAAGCTTTTCACACAAAGGAATTAAAAAATTTGCCGTGTTCTGTGTATGACCTGTGAGTGTATAGAATCGTAGAATTGCCAGGATTGGAAGGGACCTTAAAGATCATCTAGTTCCAGCCCCTTGCCATGGGCAGGCACACCTCCCACTAGATCAGGTTGCTCCAAGCCCCATCCAGCCTGGCCTTGAACCCCTCCAGGGATGGGGCAGCCACAGCTTCTCTGGGCAACCTGGGCCAGGGACTCACCACACTCATGGTGAAGAGCTTCCTCCTAATGTCTGTTCTGAAATGACCCATTTCCAGTTTTAATCCATTCCCTCTGGTCCTACCATTACCCGACATCCTAAAAAGTCCCTCCCCAGCTTTTCTGTAGGCCCCCTTAAGATCCTGAGAGGCCACAATAAGGTCTCCTCGGAGCTTTCTTTTCTCCAGACTGAACAACCCCAACTCTCTCAGTCTGTCTCCGTAGGAGAGGTGCTCCAGCCCTCTGAGCATCCTTGTGGCCCTTCTCTGGACACGCTCCAGCACGTCCAGATCTTTCNCCTGGGCCAGGGACTCACCACACTCATGGTGAAGAGCTTCCTCCTAATGTCTGTTCTGAAATGACCCATTTCCAGTTTTAATCCATTCCCTCTGGTCCTACCATTACCCGACATCCTAAAAAGTCCCTCCCCAGCTTTTCTGTAGGCCCCCTTAAGATCCTGGTAGGCCACAATAAGGTCTCCTTGGAGCTTTCTTTTCTCCAGACTGAACAACCCCAACTCTCTCAGTCTGTCTCCGTAGGAGAGGTGCTCCAGCCCTCTGAGCATCCTTGTGGCCCTTCTCTGGACACGCTCCAGCACATCCAGATCTTTCTTGTAGTAGGGCTCCAGAGCTGGAGGCAGTGCTCCAGGTGGGGTGTCACGGGAGCAGAGAAGAGGGGGAGAATCACCTCCCTTGCCCTGCTGGCCACGCTTCTCTTGATGCAGCCCAGGATACAGTTGGCTTTCTGGGATGCAAGTGCTGTCTAATATGTAGTTGAGGAACACTCCTTCCACACCCGTGTATGAAGATAAAAAAGATTATTCACCAGTATTTATATAATAATGATGGATGAGCCAAGGCATTGCTTTCTATATATAAAATAATATTCCTTTTTATTAGCACTGTATCAAATTTAATGTTTGTTTCCTCAAATAAGTATCATTCACGTATTTTGCTTTAAGTTGCATTCTAACTTGAAACAAAATATTATCAGAAGAGGCTTCCAAATATTTAATATTTAGGAACCTGTCATAGTTTCTCTCTGTTCCTCAGGCTCATTATCTGTTATTTTGCATTTGATTATGATGCTGACGCTGAGTATCACCAACAGATAGTATAGGGGCGTGATTTCCTTCTGGTTCTAAAATAGTTGTAGTGCTTTCTAGTAACTTCTCATCAGGTGTTTTATATCACAGAGATAACACCTCTGTATACTGTTTCTCTTACGGCTTCATTCTTTTTCAGCAGTAGCACATTATCTTGAATGACTGGGGTAATTTTAAAAAAACAAACTGTTTTCTTGTATGTATGCATGCACTTTTTATTAGTGGGCTGTTGATACAACTGTTCTTTAATATGCTGAGCACTTACATGATTTTTATGTTCTCAGTTTATTGTTTCGAAATTAAGTATAATTCTAACTTTGACAGGTGAACGGCTTGAAAAAATATGTGAAATGTGAAAGAATACTTACTTGCTTTTCAAAATGAAGACACTTGATTTTGTTTCTATGACCTTTATAGCTGAGCAAGGCAGGTTTCTTTCTTAATGCCCTACTGTTCTTATCGTAGTATTTGAAGAACTTCATAAAAGCTGACAATATAATCATGTAGTGTAACACTTATAACCTCTTTGGTTTCTTATGGCATTATCATAGAATTCCAGTGAGGTAAGTTTTGCTGTGGGAGGTGGATGTAGGAAAGCAGGGGAAGAAAGGAGTTAATCTTTGAACAAGTTGGGGTTTTCTAGCAGTCTTGCGCTTGGTCTCTTAATTGGTTTTAGAAGTCTCCTACGGTTTTAGGTAGACTCCGTTGTTGTTCATCTTCGTACATGCCTACCGTATCTTTATCTTTTAAAAGATTACTGCTGGAAAGTTGTATAAGCATTTTATTTAATTCCTGCTTGTCTCCCTCGGTGTGGTGGGATGCCTCTAGCAATTAGCAAAAAATGTTGTTTTATTCTATAGGAATTTTTTTTTTTTACTTGAAAAGCAGATTTTTAAAGTGTTGGATGTTTAATCCATGAGTGTAAAGGGGAGATTCTTGTCTCTTGAAGTATTTGTGCTTTTAATTAGGAATCTCATCAAGCTTAATAGACTGTAGCAAAATAGCTATGATTTCAATGGTACCTTTATTCACCGTTTGTTTTTCCTTTCCTTGCTCTTTCCTGACTCTAAGTAACTGGGATTCTTAAAGGCTTTAAAAATGCTGCTACTTTTACTGAATACCCACTGACTTATTGCTTGTTCTTATGCTCAATATTTGAAGTCCCCATCAGCATTGGAAGGCCAGTGATTTCCCTGCCTGATATAGCTTGGGTTTAAGTTAAATATTTAGTTGCTTTCTGCACTGGACCTGTGGTGTGTCTGTTGTTCAGTCTGCTCTTAACTTGGAAATTAGTAGCTGGATTTCAGATCACCGATCTGGCTAGTTTTAGTTTTGTTAGTTTCTGCAGAAAATGTCTTTTTCCTTTGGTATTTATTTTCGGAGGGCTTTCTGAAACTTAGTCTTTAGTTTCCCTGGGTTGGTATTACTTTGTACTGTAGGTGTTTATGTTTTCCATTTCAGATATTTTCATCAGTACCTACATACAGTGTCATTTAGTATTTATTGGTTCATTTTTGACACTATCATCTATTATAAAATAAAATAGGATAAATAAATTATCATAAAACTCTTTTTACTCAACAGATCTGTGAAGCTCTTGAATCTCCCAACCAGTCTCCGGCCTCACAAAATGAAAAGTCTGCTTGGTCAGAATGTATCAACCAAAAGCCCCTTCATATATTCTCCAATTATCGCACACAGTCGTGGGGAAGAAAGAAATAAGAAAATAGGTAAGAATATTTTGCAGTATTGCCTGTTGTTTTGTTAAATTAGAAAATCTTTCTTGGTCAAGGAAAGCAAACCCAAACATTGCTTTCTTGTATTTGAAAATATCAGCTTTTGAAGCTAAAGTGCTGAAGGAGCAAAGCTTTGTTCTCCGTGGGACAATTTCAAATTCGAAAGAGGAGTAAAGTCTCAAAGACGATAGAATTGATTTTTCAGAGGAGATAAACCAGTTCTGTTTCCTTCTCAAGCAAAAGAGAAATCAGGGAAAATTTAGTTCTGACAGAGCTTGGCAGCAGCCAGCTTGGTCAGTTATGAGGTACGGTGCCCTGAGCTAGAGGGGCACCTCGATAGGAAGCTTGGACAAAAGATGCAAATCCACAGGAAACAGGACTGTGCTAGTTCATCACCCAGGTAAACATTTATTTATTTATTTTTGGCTAATAGTGTTAGGCCATTGGGATTTTAAAATTGGCTTTCAGTTTATCTCAAGAGAATAAAAAATGCAGCTCATTGATATCTTATTATGATTTAACTTAAACTCAGAATGATTAACTCTCTGATTCGTCAATTTTTCTTAAAGGCAGTTCATCAAAAATCAAAAAAGCCTTATAAACAATGTTTAGAATACTCTAGTTATTTTCTGCTAGAGGATTATTTCATTTATTATAAAACACTTCAGCGCAGTAATTGTGCCATTGGAAATAGATTACAAGGCTTGTTTCAAATCCTGGATTAAGTTACAAATATTAGTAGTCCTTTTTGTTGCTTTTGTGAGTGTCACAGGCCTGACAATCTTTAACGTAAGCATTAACATCAGCACAAAAAAAGACTTGTGTGACCATGGAATAGAACTGATTGCAAAAACTTGAATAGAGAAATTTGCAGAATAGCATTTGTCTTAACTTGACTCCATGTGTTACTGGTATTAGTTCTGCATAATCACCAAAAAAAAGTAGAAAAACAGTACTTTGAAAAGTCATCAAGGTTTGTTAGATTTTCTGTATCTGCTTTGAATTGCAAACCACTAAGCATTTAGCGAGTCATTGTCGGTGGTGGCTCCAACTAATTCTTCAAGGAGGTAGGTCAGGAAGAAGTTAGAGCAGAAACTTTTGAGTAGGACAAGCCTGTGTGCTCCCCAGCACCTGTTCCCTGCTCCCGGCCCCTTCCAAGTATGAATGGACATGAGAGAGATGAGGAAAACTTTCCAGTTTCCCTGTTCTATTTCTCTTGTTAGGGGTAGTGTATTTGTATTGTAGCGTATTACATCGCTCTCTGGGACTCCTCCATTCTTGTCTTCCTCCTTTTTTACCCTTCTGACAGTCATCTTTTGACTACCGTTAAAATTAATTTTCTCCAGCAGTGTAGCAACCATAGGCAGTGTAGGTTTGTCCATCTGGATTGTTCCTGGGCGGCAGAGCCAGTACTTGGAGAATCTCTGAATGGTTTCTTCATTCTATCATGTGAGGCCTCGGGCTTTTTTCACACAATCTTCTAGATGAGATGTTCATAGAATCATAGAATTGTCTAGGTTGGAAGAGACCTTTAAGATCATCAAGGCCAACCAAAATGTTGGTCTTAACCTGTCACAGAATGGTAGGGGTTGGAAGGGACTTCTGGAGACCATCTACTCCAACCCCCCTGCCAGAGCAGTTCACCAGTCTGTGCTGTGGCCCCCTGATGACAATTAAGATGATATCCCACACGCACATTTTCTTTTTGTTTTATGATGTGTATTTTCAATAAATAGTTGAAACATGAGGAATTAGGAGATATGCGGAGGTATGGATTATTATCTGGCAGTTTGGATGGACTCTGCTGCAGTACTACTTAGATCTCAAAAACTAAAGGATAAGAAACTAAAAAAAGGGCAAGAAATAAGAACTAAGTAAAAGATAAGAAATTTTAAAAATGTAGATGTGTATGAACATCTTAAAGTGCTCTCTCGTTAAAGAAATATTTGTTTGGAAAATAGCTTATATTATTTCTCTTAACAATTTGTTTAAAAATTGATCACCATTAAATTTTCAGCATTTAATCTCTTATTTAACATAAGAGATGACATAAACCTTGTCATGTTTTTTTCATTTAAATATACCTTATTGCTAGTCTTTTCAAACAGTTGTGTTATGGAATATTCTTGTTCCTTGATGAATACAAAAGGAACCTGCATTGTGTTTTTCGAACCGTTCAAGTTAGGATTTGTTTGTGTGCTGTGTGTACCATAGGAGTTTTACATCATACAGGGTAATTTCTCCTTTTAGATTTTATTAAGCCTAAGGAGGCGTCTGAACTGCTTGTGATCCTGTAAAGCATTTGTCTTTTGAAATACATACACGGTGCATTCACTTTTAAAAGCCTCTAATGTTTCATTCAGACTTTTGCGAACAAAAGAATAGACAGAACAAACCCAGATACTTCCTTTGCAAGAAGCTGAGGAATTTCATAAACTTTGAGACTAATGAGAATATTTTAATGACATGTAGCTTTAATTAAAACCAACAAATATAACAAATGAATTACATGGAAATATGTAAGCCATATTTTGGTTAAATTATTGTTACAGCAAAGGAAGTCAAGTACTGCTGACAAACCAAAGGGAAACAAATGCTTTAGAAAGTCTTGAGGAAATGTTTTCAGCTTTCAGCTTGATAAGCTTTTCTGACTGGAAACAAGAAATGGGATAATTATATTCTGGTTAAATTGCTTTCACAGTATGCTAGTCATAAGAAATAAATCTATTGATTTTTGGCATAAAAGTTTTTTTCCTTTGAAGCGTTGATAGTCTAAAGCAGCAAGAATGTATAATATAGTTCCATTAGTAAATCTGTCAACTAATTACTTGTTAGGGGTATGAAGATGATTAGGGGACTGGAACGCCTCTTCTATGAAGAAAGGCTGAGGGAATCGGATCTCTTTAGTCTGGAAAAAAGATGACGGAGGGGGGATCTTATCAATGCCTATAAATACTTGAAGGGTGGGTGTCAGGAGGATGGGGCCAGGCTCTTTTCAGTGGTGCCCAGGGACAGGACAAGAAGTAACGGGCACAAACTTGAGCACAGGAAGTTCCACCTAAACATGAGGAGGAACTTCTTTCCCTTGAGGGTGGCAGAGCCCTGGCACAGGCTGCCCAGGGAGGTGGTGGAGTCTCCGTCTCTGGAGACATTCCAAACCCGCCTGGATGTGTTCCTGTGCAACCTGCTCTAAGGTGACCCTCCTCTGGCAGGGGGTTGGACTGGGTGATCTCCAGAGGTCCCTTCCAACCCTATGATTCTATGAAAAGAGCCTGGAATCCTTTCTTTTGTGAAGAAGAGGCAGGTTAATGTGTCAGATGAATGAATGGTTTGTGTTTGCATAGAGATACTTAGATGAGGTCTAGAGTTTCCAACATGTTTTTCTGGTAACTTGATTTCTTCAGAATCACTTTTTTACGTGGTCGCATTGCAAGCATTTTCAGAAAAGACATTCTTGTGGTAGTTCTTATAATGTGGAAATTAATTTAGAAGGACCAAAGTGTCTCCTTCGGCTCCTACAAGATTGGTGTAGTTTACCGTAATGGGGCTTCAGTGCTTAGATACCTTCGAAGCTCCGTACATACCTCTGCAGAGGAGGGACCGGTTCTTTTGGGGACTGCAGAATGCATAAGACATTCTGGACACTAATAAGCAGTTAAATAAAAAGAAACTTGCGGAACATCTCATACAATTGTGCTTTTGAAGGTTTTGGTTTAATCGGTAGTTTTGCTTTTCAGGTTTCATGGTAATATAACCTGCTAGTATCCCTGAATGTATGTTTTTAATTTCCGCTAGCATTAATTGGAGTTAAACATTTGCATTAAGTCCATGTCCCTTGAGCTGTCTAATATTACTTGCAAAGTGTAATCAGATAGTAAATGATTGTGAATGTACAATTAGAGTACAGATGGTTTCAATTGTAAATTACAGTCTTAGTATTAGTAATGCCATTTTTTTACCAGTCACTTTCGAATATTCTAGTAAAAAAGCATTAGTAATGTCTGTTGAAACTACTGAGTAAACTAGTAAAAGTTAATCCATGTATGTCAGATTAGCTTATAGTCATGATTCATTTGACAAGTACGGTTAAACCACCTTTTGTTTGTTTGGACGGCAGGTCCTCAGCTTGTATGGAGAATCGTGTCACATTCAGTTTTAAGTCTGAATGTTGGCTGAATGTGGTTAACTATGAGAAATTTGGAAGGCAGACAGGATCTTGTGGGCTGAAAAGATTGCGAAATGCTGATGTAAAACAATCTTTCAGCATTGAACAGTTCCTTACAACTTGCATCTCTGCTGCTGATGTCACTTCCATAACCTTCTCACCTCCTTAAATAAAGAAAAACAAAACAAAATTTTAATTTTTAATTTGGCAGGGTGGAGTGTCTTTGAAGTTGAACTTCTGTCGCTTGTTAGGGAGATGCAAACAGGGAGTACAGCTTATTACCAGACCTATTTATATTCATTGTCTTTCCTAAGTAATTTCACAAGTTACTAAATAATTTGCATTATTGCTTAAGTCTCCATTTTGTGAGAAAAATCTGGATCTGTAGATCCTAATGTCATTTTCTCCTCCCACGGCGTCTCTCAAACTACTTACTGTTTCCCAAAGAAAATTAGTGGGAGGAAACTAAGGTGACACTTGTTGGTGAGCAGTTGTTTCCTTCTGAATTTAGAATGATAATGTATTTACTCTATCATCAGCTATGTCTATATGAAAGTTTGTTACCGTTATTTTTAATTTCCTTCTTCCTCTTGTGTTCATTCCTTATCTGGTTGCTTTTTATCTGCGTCTTAATTATCCAAGGTGATGTATACTCTCTACCTAACTCCAAGTATCTAAGCCTCTAAGTTTTTAGCATTAAGGATGTGTTGAAGTACTGTTTTGAATTGATGCCTGAGTTAATTGTGTCAGTGTAACGTTGGCACACTGGCTTTGGAGCACTATTTCTGTATTAATGAAACCCTCCGGTCCTTTAACCCATTGCTTTGCCTGTGATTTATAGCTTGTGTCCCACAGTGTGCTTGAATAGGACTTGGGCTGTGAAGATTATACAGAGATGCTAATTTAGAACATAAAGATAACATGGCGATCTGAAAGCTCAGCTGATGCTGCTTTTTTTAAATGCTATGATTAAGTAATTCTTGCATTTATTCTATAATTGTTTCCTGTAGATTTCCAGTGGGTCCAGGGAGATGTGTGTGAAGTCCAGTTGATGGTGTACAACCCTATGCCTTTTGAGCTCCGAGTAGAAAACATGGTATGTATCTTCCTAAATCTCCCCTTTTACTTATTTTTTCTGAAAAATTTCTCAGTTGAACTTTCAAATCTGGTTTTCTGAAGAAATCGTTTAAGCTGGTACGACCCCAGTTTAACGGTACAGCACTGCCAATTTTCTCAAATCTGTTGGTAATGAGATATTGAAATGAAAATCTCTGCCACTCAGAGTGTTTAAATGTTTTACTGGTACTGACCCGTAAATCAATTCTGTACCTCTCTGCATTGACTAGAACTCATTCTACATAATTTACATATACTGATTTTCAAGTATTAATTATATACCAAAACCTAATAATTAGTGTATACTTGCTGCTGTAATTTAAAAATCTGCATTCATCCTAGCTTTTCAAGTTCCCTTTTTGAACACATTTTGAAAAATCTGAGCAATTGGAATCGTTAGTTCTGAGAAGCCTTGTTTCGTAATAGAAGCTTCAGCTCGTTATTTGAAAACACCATAAGGTAAAACGATCACGAGGGAGCAAAAGAAGGTTAAAATACCAGAGGAGATTGTAAGTTTAGAAGGATCAAGCCGAAGCCCTCTACGACTTCAGTCGAGTGCTTGCAGTGTGTCCCGAAACAAAGTCAATTTTTTCCCCTCTTTAGGCCAACTAACAGGATTTTTTTTGTTGTTTTAAAGTGTTACCCATTTAAAGGTTGAAAGTCCTCTAACTACTAAACTGACATAATCTTTGCCCAGCCCTAATCCAGTGTTGTCCTTCATGTTAAATATTTTTACCTTTAATATTGCTTTACAAAATAAATCCCATCTCTTAGAGCCCATTGTTCTGTTAGACTAAGTGAAGCAGCGTATATTTATTTGCCCTGGATTTTTGTTTGGTTTTTTTTTTATTCATTGATCTACTGCAGTGGCTAATCAAACAACTTGACCTAAATTACTGATAATATGCCACATATAATAAAGTTTTTTTTCCATGGGAAATGAACATGCCCAAAGGTTGTGCTTATAGCATAATAAAAGTCGTGCTTGGAAGCTAACACACTGCCTTCTTCAGCAGCATTTTATCTAACCCTTGCAGAAGTATTCCAAATTGTTAGGAATGAATAGAAAAAGTCATTGTAAAGCTGCCTGTGAGAAAGGACTCTATGTAGGAATTAATTTATTTAAGAACATCGTGATTTATAGCCTAATTTGTATTGTGTAAGTAATGATATAATTATATATTTAAAAAGCTGGGTTTCTGATAGTTTCTTAATTTTTTTAATGAGGAAATGTCGTATGAGTGCTTACGTACGCTTAAGAAGTCAGAATAGAGTTATTTGCGTAGATGCGCACTCCATCCATTCCCTAAGCAAATTGATTGTAGTAGCGTGAATACTTCTTTTTACTGTTAGTGTGATAAGTTTCTATCTTTGAATTAATACTGAATTTCAGTTTCATTGGTAAGCGTAAGAGGAAGCAGGCATGCAAACTAGACACAAATAATTGAAGCGATTAACATAATTCTTTAGTCAGTGCTCCATAAATAGAGTGCTTTGAGAAATTCTGCTCTGCGCTAATGTCATCTCGTTGGTAGAAATTAGTTCATTTTGCTTGATTTGCCCATGGTATCAAGACTGTAGCCAGCAAGCTGAGAAAAGTAATTATTCCCCTCGATTTGGCATTTGAGAGACAATATCTTTAGAACCGAGGCCAGTTTTGAGCTCCCCGTACAATAGAAATATTGACGTCCTGGTACCAGTCCAGCAGTGTTACCAAGATGCTAAACGGGCTGGAGTGTGTGACAGATGAAGGCGGGTTCAAAGAGCTGCATCTCTTCTCTTCTACGAACTGAAGAAAACTGGGGTAATTCCTATCGCTTTCTTCGATCCCAGAATGGGAAGGTGCAGTGAAAACGGAGGCAGGCTTTTCCCAGAGGTGCCCAGTGGAAGGGTGCGAGTCAGTGAACATGGTGCACCACTGGAAAACTTCCCTAATAAAAAAAATGCCCTTTTTGCAATTATGAGGGTGATCATACATTAGAACTGGTTGCCCAGAGAGAAAGTCACCTCTCCGTCTTTAGAAATCTTCAAAACTCAAGTGTAAGGGACAGTGGAAAACAGAAACGACCATTAAATTTATCTCCGTTTTGAGCAGCGGGCTGGGTGAGAGGACCTTCAGTATTTCCTTCCAGCCTCGGTTTGTTCTGATTTCCCAGTCTCATGTGTGAGCTTTCTAGAATCTGGGAATAGTTGTTACTTTACAAGAACAAACTCTCTTGTTTTTATTTTAATAATTCAAAGTGTTGTTTAATATTTTAAAATATTTTGGTTTATTATTAACATACACTCATGCTTGCAGTCCGCATGTCCCCCTTGTTGTCTGATTTCTCCTCATGTATCACATTCATATTATTTAGCCTCATAGAATCATTTTCATGGCAAGCGTATCCTCTTCTGTCATTTAGTGGCAGTTTCAGCTTGTCTGTCCCGCAACATTTTTCCATCTGTCTGACTCGGCGCCTTACCTTTGCGGTATGACTAATTGTTCAAGCTTGTTTCCGATGACTGGCAGTCCTTCTTGGAGTTCTCATTGCTTCATTTCCTTTGTTCTTTACCCTTTTCATCGTTCTCTGTTCATCAACATGTAACAAACTGTCCTGATACCATAGAATCATAGAATAGTTTGGGTTGGAACGGACTTTAAAGGCCATCTAATCCAGCCCTCAGCAATGAGCCGGGACATCTTCAACTAGACCAGGTTGCTCGGAGCCCCGTCCAACCTGACCTGGAATGTTTCCAGGAATGGAGTGTCTACCACCTTCCTGGGCAACCTGGGCCAGTGTTTCACCACCCTTTGAACAATTTCTTCCTTTTAGCTAGTCTAAATCTCCCCTTTTTTAGTTTAAAACCATTACCCCTTGTCCTCTTGCAACAGGCCCAGCTAAAAAGTTTCTCTCCATGTTTCAGCCCCCTTTAAGTGTCGAAAGG
>VXBO01013781.1:0-16001 GCA_013400135.1 Rhinoptilus africanus
CTAAGGCGAATCATTAGAACATGTCATGTCTTATCGCGGCCGCCACCATCCTGCTAACCTCATCAGTTGACATCATTACGGAAGGTAACTCCTCCGGCATGAATACAGTGCTAAGGTCACACAAACTTGCTGGAGCCCCTGCTGAAGAGCCCAGGAGGCTGGGGAGCAGATGCAACAGTAACAACATTGTGAAGGGAAGAGGAGGGGGTCAGAAACTCAGCGCAGGGAGGCTTCTCCAACAGACCAGATACACACAAAGGGAGGGAGACTGAGATAGCGCAGCGGGGAAGCAGGTGCTCCTTCCCCAGGGGCATTTAATTTGCAGGAAGGGGAAAAGAAAAAGAAAACCAAGAAGTACAGCATCAGTTTTAGCATTTTGTTCTCCATGAGAAAGCAGGCACCACAAACATGCACAAAGCCCCACCTGCCTTTGATTCAGTCATAGCCAGAAAGAGCCAGGATTGTGTGCTCGTGCAGGGCCGGCGTCGCCCCTTTGCTGCCCCAGACCGATCCCTTTAGCCCTGCTTTGTGCCTCTTGCAGGATGACCAGAGAACTGAACCAAGCACCTTCAGTATCTCAGAAGTAAGTCAAGACAGCTGGGTTATCCGCTAACAATAGAGTAACCACAAACTGAAAAAAAGTCAGCAGGTAAGGCAGTTGCACCAAAAGTCTGGCCACTGTAATGAGCCAAAATTACAGCTGTCTAGAACAGGGAACGTGGGGAGTGGAAGGTTATTTAGAAGAAAAGATTGGAAAAGGTGAAGAAGCCAATGGCACATGATATAACTGTCCAAAACCTGAAATAACAACTGCAGGTTGCATCCAATTTACTACAGCTCTGCAACCTCCCTCGGGCTTTTGGCTCCAAACTAAGTCTTTCCATATTCCTCAGTCCCCAAAAGCCTTCCCATCCTTCCAGTCCCATGTACCTCCTCCTCCCGCATCCTTGCCATGCAATGCTTCAGATCCAGACCTTCAGTGGGAGGGTAAAGACAACAAGGTCCATCAAACTGACTTAAACATTTTCTATCTGTATTGCTGGCTGCTGTTCTAGGCTCAAGGGTACCCACGCTGTGCTTTGTCAAAGCCTAGATTCAGGAGTCTGCTGGCAGCCTCCTCAGGCCCCTGTACTACTCCAGACTCAGCATCAAGCAGAGCTTCTAGAGTGCCCCAGAGCTGAGCTTATATCTGAGCCCAACTGCTTGCAGACATGTAAAATAGCCTTGTATTTGGACTCAATAACAGGACTGAGCTCACCTGAGCAAGCAGAGACCCACTGCAGCATAGCCTCATCTTTGTTCAGCAGTGAATAACATTGCCAAAGAGAACCAGCAGCTGGAGGCAAATGACCAGGCTTGTTCCACAAACAGACTAGGAAGTGCTGGCATGTTTGCCGCCACTTCCTTGAGCCTCGTGTGCATGCCGCAGAGTCCCTCCAGGCATCAGCCAGCTCAGGGTTGAACTGTGCTCCTGATATGCATCGTAAATTGCACACAGAGAAGTTACAGAAGAGCTCTGCCACTCCCCATCAGGGACTCAGCAGAGAGAGAAAACAAAATGCGTAAAGACGACTGCATGAACGCTGCAACATTTACAACCACTACTGCTCCGAGAGGAAATGCCGTGCTCTGGCAAGGAGCACCAGTGACACAGGCACAGATAAACTAATAACTCATTCGCCTGTTGCCTTGAGCCTCAAGCGGACCGCTAGAAAGCGGTCCCCAGAAAGAAGACATTTGCATTTTGTATTGAAGGGCACTGTGGAGATGCTGGGTTGAAACAGTGAAGTCTCACATTTGAGGCAGAACTCCAGCATATCTGATAGAAGAAATGCTTACGTCACTGTCTCCAATGTCATTTACCACATGCCTCAGGGTAGAGGGAATGTCAGCTTCACATCTCCAACCCTCTACCTTGACCTCTAGCTTCACGTCTTTCTCCAGACTTCAGAGAACCACAGGCTGGAGAACAGAACAAGCCTTTAATATTGCCAAAGGTCCAATTCCCATCATGGTAAACAGATCACCCCCTACTCCAGCAAGTTGCTTAGCAGGTACCCAAGATAAACACTTCCATTTTGCCTACATTGCTTTGCAGTTTCATCCCATATTGTCTGCCCAAGTCATCACATAACCTTGCTCACCATCCCTTCACTAGCCTTGCAGCAGGTAAGTTTTGTGAGAACAGTCAGCCAGATATAGAACGTAATCCCCATTTCTGGAGAAAAACTGAGCGCAATAACATTGAGACTAAGATTCCAGACAGGACAGACACAAGCACACAGACTTCTTCCACACTGCAGCACTGAACAGGAAAATAATCCTTCATTAGAAACTAATGAGTCCACCCAACAGAACAGTCCTGATGATCCATAGGCTGTTTGCATCTAAATATAACCCTCCTTTCCCCAATACTCCACATGACACATGATTTTAGGAAGAAGATGTTGTCCAGGATAGGACCACACTCAGATCAGCTTTATAAAAGTTGATTGAGGGTCCTGGGTGTTCCCATACAAGAGGAGTATTCAAACAGTGCTTTTCACAGTGCTGCTGTGATTTTTCAGAACTTCAAACAGCTGTACAAGTATTTATACTGGTTTATATCAGCCCTACTCCTTTATTAAAGGGAAAGGCTTGATAACCCACGTTTAACAGCGTAAAACACTTATTTGCATGGGTCCAACCCTCTTCATCTTTCCTCACTCCTAAACCTCCAGGCTTGCCAGGCATGGAGCCTGCCAGGCGGGTTGTTCAGGACAGAGGTCTCTGCATGAGAATTCCTGCATCCCTAGCTCTCTCCAGATCAAATATAATCCCCAACTGATGTTCAAGACATTATAGGGGGGTTAAAAAGACTCCTTAACCATAGAAGAAATGTAATCCAGTATGTAACTCCGGCACTAGTCTGAACAGCACGTACCAACCATCAAGGGGGGTAGAAAGCCCATGCCAAAACTGTTTTGCCTGTGCATGCTTACCAGGCCTTTCTGTGAACAGAGCTCTCTTTGCAGGCATCCACTGGGGTTACATCCTGGAAGCTGAATCATAAAGAAACATGACTCTGCTGAGAAACCACTTCTGAGTCTAAAAGCAGGGCTGTGCAAGAGATATAGTTCCCTATTCCTACCACAGAAAGCTTTCTGGGGAGAAATAGAAGAAAAAAAAAAAAAGAGGAGGAAGTCTGGAAGTCTAGAGACTTCTAGGTCAGTCCAAGACTAGAAGACTAGGTGGTTAAACAGTGCTACAGTAGGGTTATTTCAGCTTCAGCTGATCAGTAACCAGAACAAAACCTCACAGGACATTTTTAATTCTCAGAAGCTATAAAATTAGAAAAGCAAAGAAAGTCACTATTAACATCCCATTTGAGGTTTGAGGAATTTCAGGTGTGGGGGTTTTTTTTGTTTTGTCTTCTTTTGCAAGTGCAGGTGAAATAACCACAGCTAGTACCTGGACTTTTTTAATTTCACTACGCATTCTCCTTTCCAACGTCACTAGGGCAATTTCAGCCATCTGCAGCAACCTCCACCTACATTCTACCCGTGCTCTAGCCCCCAGAGCAGCCATTTAAATACAGACAGGTAAGACTTCTGCTAGGTACCCACCAGACAGCATGCTCTACCTCCAACTGCTGCACATGCCGTCTGCCATACAGTGCAAGGGAATTGCAAGGTGACTTCATAAAATCTCCACCTTGAGCAAATCCACTGGCTTTTTGGAACCAACTGAAAGGAAGAAACAGGTGAAGGTGCTGGCTGAGCAGCAGAAAAACATAGTCCCTGAATGAGATACATGCAAACATATAAGACACTGGATACCATCTGCTCCTGGGATAAGGCAGGGCACCTACAGACCATCACACATCTCAAGCAGATCTCTGAAGGCCCGATACTCAGTTCTCACCTACCTGCACATACGCTTCAAGCCTTGACACCCAGCATCTATGCCTTCCCTACTGGGCTCAACACCATTAGCCTTACCCCTTGCCCAAATGGGGAAGACATCCTGAGCCTGACCCTCACCCACTTCCCCAGATCCAGTAGCCCCCTCGAGCTGTGCTCTGGGCCCACACACAGCCTTACAAGAAGCTCTGAACTCCAGCCCTTCCTTTCTCACAGCCTGCCCAGGTGTAAAGCTCCAGCGATTCCTTTTTCTTTGCCATTTTCCCTCCCTCCTCCCTCTCCCCCTAGCCCCACCAATACTTTCGGGCCACACAGTGAGCCAGGAGCAACCTCCAACAAGTACACGAGGACCACTGCAGCAGTCGTGCTGTTTCAGGCCCCCCCAACTCAAGACAATTTCTAAGAGCCATTTCTTATCCTCCCCTCCGTGAAATGATTTCTGTTAATTGCCTGGTGGGAATCACTTATAGGTGGGGGAGAGTCTCCCACACACACACCCTGGCCCCTAATTGGCTTATTGAAGTTTTAACGGGGCTTTCACCTGGAGAAGCTGGTAATTATTCCCTTCATTCCCCTCTTGCTTGTACCTGTAGCTTCACACTTGGGGCCTGCCTGGCTCCACGGGGGGGACTTTGTTCCCTCTAACTACAGGCCCCACACAAATGGGCCCAGCAGCAGGAGAACGCAGCAAAGTGGTAATTTTCAGTCCGGCATAATTAGCCAAGGTTCTTTCAGCCCAAACTGCTGAATGGGGAGGGGGCTGCTGGGGAGGGTGCGCCATGTGGGAATGGTGGGACAGAGGCTGCTCTCAACAGGCGGACAAAGACCTCTCAGGGGCTCCGATCTGGGGCGAGCAGGAGGAGGGGGTTGGAGCAGGATGGCCTGCCTTGCAGAGCAGAGGCACCGTCAGCAGTGGGACACATGCTGAGGAGGTCTGCTCATGACAAGCACGTTTCCCCCAGCATGTGGAACAGGGCAGTGCAGGATGCCAAAAAGGGGTAAAGGAGAAATGAGATCCAGTAGATGCACAATAGGAGCATGTGAAGAGGTGCAATGCATGACTGATTGTTGAAGGCCTCGTGTAGCCTATGCTCCCAGGGCAGGATTTCTAGTCAAGTACCCTTGCACTGAGTTTAAGAAAGGCAACAGACTTGGGGAGAGGAAACTGGACAGTGCAGGTCCCAGACAGGACAGCAAGAACTGTGCTGAGGGCAGAGTGAGACCTCCTATTGCTGAGAAAAATCAGGGAAGAATCATTCACCTCTTCCAGCATCTGTCCCAGATATCAGGTAACAAGCAGAACAGCAATGAAGGCTCCAGGTTCTCTTTTTGCTGAGCCATTTCCCCTTAGCAAAGCAAAACTGTGTTTTCATAGTGGCACCTCACTTATTGCACCTCCCTTTCTGCTAAAGCCTTTGGTTCTGCAAAACCTACCAGGAAACCTGCTGCATGTGGGTTGGCCAAACCACTTGGCTCCTAGTGTATTGCTCCTGCACTGCACCAGACTGTGGCATCAGTTATCCCACAATCCAGAAAATGGCATCCTGGGGCACAGTGCCTCTGCCGATTCTCAGAACTTGTCAGCATCTACACTTTCTTTGAATTACCACTGTCACCTTCAGGAGAGAAATCCTTGTCCTGGCTAGCCAGCTCCAGAGCTGTAGACAAGTCAAACCTGCCCAGCTGACTTGACGATGCCAGCTCCAGCACCATGTGGTCTTTGGTTTTTATTTTGAAAAAACTCATCTTGTGTCCCTATGATTGCAGCACGCTACTGGAAAGCAAGCATTGTCACCATCTGAAAGCTCAGTCCTTATTCTGCAATGAAGACCAAATGGTAAGCAGGCAAGTGAGAAGATGCCCACTACTTCCATCAGAGCACCAGTTACATAGCAGTGCTGAGCAAGCCCTAGGGGATATAAGTCCCAACAATCCTGACAACAAGGAAAGAAGATCCCCGGAGACTCAGTAGGTAGCAAGGAGACAGGCAGCACAACCCCCAGGGCACACATTTGTAATTTCCGAGCTGCCTAAAACACGCAGCTGTGACACAACGCTGCAGCAGGTTGCAAACTGGAGAAGTAAGTTGCTGGATTCCAACCCACAATAGTCTGGATTCTCTTCAGATCATACATATCTCTTATGTTTTACTAAAGACTCCCAACAGAAAGGCCCATTTCTCAATTTCAATCCATTTTTTTGCAACCTCACCCAAGATGCTTTAAGCACTTGCCACGGAGATGACTTCAGCTAGATGCTGTGTGCCTTTGTCTCATCAGTGCTCAAGCCTTCTTACATAAAAGCAGCCTTTGACACTGATGAACAAAATATGCTTGCCATGAAATCAATGCCAGCATCTGAGAAGCAGACGCCAAGAATAAATATAAGCAGACCCAAGTTGATCAGGCCAGTTTCAAGGCTACACAAGTCAACAGTCCCAGCACCAGTGGGGAAAAAGATAGGTAATGTTACCCATACTCATACCTCACCACAAACCTTACAGTTTCCAGGGGTTTTTCTTCTCACAACCCCACACCCTACAACGGAACATGTAGAGTTGATTTAAGTAAAGATTGCAGCTGTCATGGCTTTGGAAAAAAGTCTAAATACAGGACCATGTGTAGAAAATGCTTAGAGAATCAAGATGCAAAAGAAGAAAACCTCTTTTATTTTAAAAATATCTCCTTTCTATTTTTTAAGCTTTAGGACTGCCAAGGCCAATCCCAACATATTTTCAGACGTGACTGGCAGAGTTTGAAGTTAACAAATATTCTTTTAAAAATGCATACATATAATGACAGCTTATCTAAACTTTTCCATTAGAACATATGAGAGAAAATGACTTTTCAACAAGCCAGCAATCCGTGCATGCCAGTGAGGTCAGGGGGAGGGGAGAATCCTTTCAGGTTTGCCAGAACAACTGAAACCCAAGAATGTTTCAGTTTAAAAGTAGGGGTGGGAAGAAATCTGTTTTCCTCGTGCCACGAGCCACGAATTATTTTTGTCTTATTCCTTTTGCCATACACACACGTAAAGCAAATTCAAACTCCCCAATTTAGGAGAATTTTGGAAAAAAGTGATCAGGGTGGTGAGGAAGAATGGGACTTCTCAACAAACACATGCTTTCATCATCTTCACACAAAGGGCAGCAGTTCTTTCTCCACATCATGCAGAGGCAGGAGCTGTACTTGTTCACGCTTATAGGGGAAAGAAGCCAAATTACTTAAAACCAGAGTGTTTGATCTTCCTCCTCTGCTCTATGACATTCAAACAATTTCCAAATGAAGTCTAAATAGAAGGAAATAATATTCAGAGGGTTTTAAGAAGCTAAAGACCAAGAAAGGTGAAAGGGGAGAAGCGTATATACATAGCATGTGCTGCACACAGAGAGGTCCAGGACACTGAGGCATGGAAACACAGGTGCTCTGTGGAGGAGGCAAGCAAAGCCTCATCTGCGTTTAACTCAGCCATGAAATGACTCCTAGAGCTTTCCTGCTCTGATCATTCCAGCCCCGACACGGACACGCTTGCAACAACCTCAATCCACTTGCCCTTAAAGCTCTGGGCAGCTTCCCCCTCCCCAGCTCTCCACTCTATGCAATATGATTTGCTTCAGGGTTTTCATGATAAGCATTTGGAGCATGTCAACTGTTTGCCCCTAAGCAACCAAGATCCTGAATGAAGCCCCTGCTCTCCATCTGCAGGTTTAGGGCACACTTGGATGTGAGCAAGCACCAGAATGAGAAGTAAAACCTACCAGTCAGGCCACAAAGCCCCATCCCTGTATGCAGAGAAAGGCACACGATATTTCATTAAACAACTAAAGAGACAACAGAAGTGTAAGGCATAAGGATGTTTAGTGGCCAACTCCCACACAGGTCCTGAACTACCCAAAAACCTGCTGAGACAGTTTTGCAGGAGTCAGAGCTCAAACTATTCAGGCATCAATATACAATAAAGCACAGGTTCACAGCACAAGTTATCATCTTCAGTACCTGTAATCAGGCTGGGCTGCAAGGCAGACCAAGAACTAGTGAATTTCAGTGATAACTGAGATTAGCCAGATAAAAGATAGGAAAGGGATCAGGCAAAATAGATGCTGTACAGACAGAAAAAAGACAAGGCAAGAAGGCAAGGAATAATTTATCATGATGCTTCATGTCAGTATCTTGGCAAAAAAGCGACACAGAAAATGGAGGAGAAGGGAAAAGACTGTACTGGAAAGGACTGGGTAAAAGCCCCTTCAGGCACACGTCTCCCAAGTCTGCAATGGAACAGAGGATTCCCTAAAATACATCATCCTTTGATGTCGAGAAGCATCTGATAAAGGGATATCAAGTACTCCACTGCCTCCTGCTCCTCGGAAAGCTGCTGTCTAGGCGAAGCAGGACAACCTGCTGGCAGTCAGTCCTCCAGCATTTCAAGGAACAGAAACTAGAAGCTGCAGATCCACAGGCAGCTTTGCGGGCAGCAGTGTGAAACCACAGTTTCCTCCTTTCCTTTCTATGGCCTGCCCCATTCCCATGCGCTCTGAGAGTTTAGGAAGTCTCATCCAAAAACATAGTTATTAAAAGCACCATTTTTATTTGGCAAGTCAAACACCCACATGAAGAAATGCCAGAACCAAGATTGCTCACACGTCCTCCAATGAAATGAGCACATTACTTAAGTGTCAGTATTTGATTCTGCAGCAAGTAGGAGTGTCCCAGTTGAAGCTGTCACTGATCTTAATCATGGGGATACACAAGATCCAATTACATGACCATCCATTCTAGTTAGGCTGCATCTCTGGACTCCAGTCAGAGGCTGCACTGGGAGGAAATGACGAGCTTACTATATCTCAGGGACACCCACACGTGAAGCCCGCTCTGAATAACAACTGGCCAGCAAGTACTTGCAACAGTCATGGTTTGCTACTGCTTTGCGCAAGGCCATCAATACTAGAGTTGAGGTGGGTTAGGAAAAATACTAAAATTGTAAAGAAAGCAGAGGGTATCCAGAGGGAGGAATCATTCACTATATACCCCCATAAGACAAGTCAGGCAAAAGGTTTAGAAACAGAACAAAGTGCTTCTTCCTCAGGATGCAACACTGAATTGGAAAGGAGTCTAAGACGACCAGAACATTAACAGGTTCAGAAGGAAAAGATGAGCTGCTCACAGAGCTAGCCTCTGCAAATATGAAAGAAACACTGGTCTGGATGAAACTCCAGCCAGGGAAACCCTAACCTCCCTATCACTAGAAGCTGGGAAGGAACAGGAAGGAAAGGATCTTTTTGTGCTTGTCTTGTTTCTTACCCTTCTCCCTTGACATCTACCACTGACCACCACTGTACACTAAATGCTGGGGTAGATGGATGCTGGACTGACCCACCATGGCCAGGAGAACATGAGAAATGCCCCCCTTGGTCAAGCCATGTCCCATCTAGCTCACTGTTGTATTTCCAGCCAGCAGTACTAGCAGATGCTGTTTAGGAAGAATGTGTAAGCTTGGGCAATTTTCTGTGGTCATTCTCTTTGTACTGTCCCAGCATCCACAATCGCCCTATTAAGGATTTTAGAGAACGTATCCCCACCTGGTCTTTCATTACAGACCTGACAAATCACGTTCAACACTGCTGGCACCATCCACCTCCATAACCTCCTGAAGCAGGAAGTATTTCTTCACACAGTGTATAATGATCTATCTTTTGTCCATTTTAAAGCAATCTCNATAGGAACCTGGGGCTCGTGGGGAAAGCCTGCAGGAGTAAAGACAGAGGCAAAGAAGGCATTCAGCACCTCTGCCTTCTTTGTATTTGTATTTCCTGAATTGGAAAGGAGTCTAAGACGACCAGAACATTAACAGGTTCAGAAGGAAAAGATGAGCTGCTCACAGAGCTAGCCTCTGCAAATATGAAAGAAACACTGGTCTGGATGAAACTCCAGCCAGGGAAACCCTAACCTCCCTATCACTAGAAGCTGGGAAGGAACAGGAAGGAAAGGATCTTTTTGTGCTTGTCTTGTTTCTTACCCTTCTCCCTTGACATCTACCACTGACCACCACTGTACACTAAATGCTGGGGTAGATGGATGCTGGACTGACCCACCATGGCCAGGAGAACATGAGAAATGCCCCCCTTGGTCAAGCCATGTCCCATCTAGCTCACTGTTGTATTTCCAGCCAGCAGTACTAGCAGATGCTGTTTAGGAAGAATGTGTAAGCTTGGGCAATTTTCTGTGGTCATTCTCTTTGTACTGTCCCAGCATCCACAATCGCCCTATTAAGGATTTTAGAGAACGTATCCCCACCTGGTCTTTCATTACAGACCTGACAAATCACGTTCAACACTGCTGGCACCATCCACCTCCATAACCTCCTGAAGCAGGAAGTATTTCTTCACACAGTGTATAATGATCTATCTTTTGTCCATTTTAAAGCAATCTCCTAGTAATTTCAAACGCCTATAGTTCAACTATTGTAGACTAGCATCTGCTGTATCACCTCTTCAGACCCTGAAGAGGTTGGTTTATTGCCCCTTCTGAGGCAGAATAATTGGTTGCTCCAAGCTTTAGGCTTCAACCATTCTCAGTCACTCCTAGACCATCAGGGACCTGTATCACTGGCTTCACTGAAAGAGCCAGAGAGACAACATGGGTCTGAGAACCATTAGGATCTCGCAAACCATAGTTTGGGAAACAGAGGACAGAGCCATTGCACAGTGGGAACAGTACTGTTCACCTGCACTCAATGCTACCAAATTACCTGACACTTTGCAGCACATCACAGAGCAGCAAGTCCTTGTTCTGCCAGGCCATAAACTTATCCAAAGTGGCCTGCACACAATCCATGTTCCCAGTTTGCTCCGAGACCATCAGAAGACAGGTGCTAGAGAAACTTTGTTGTTTTTCTAATTTCTGGAGCGGGCTCCCTTGCTTCTCCACTGCCAAAGCGAAAAAAATCCAGGGGGAGTATACAGTAAAGGAAAAAAGGAAAACATGCTATAGGCCACGTGCTAATCAATACTCTGTGCAAGACAGAAAATAAGAAGAAAGAGTAAGCCTGGTCCATCCGACAGTCCTGCTCCTTCCCCATCCCTCATGTAATCAGCCTGGACAGACAAAGCAGGTCACCGAGCAAAGCACAGGTGCAAAGCACAGGACGGCTGCTCCAGGAGGCAGAGACCAAGCACAGCAATAGTAGCAGTTGCTGCTTGACCCAGCTTAGAGCTTAGTCCGTAATTGCTTCCTCTGATCAGTTGACTTCTTTCTTTAGTAGTCTTTTTTTTTTTTTTNACACAGATGACCACAAGCCTTCGTTTTGCCCTGAAAAAAACCAAGCTGTTGGGTTCTAGTTTGCAAGCCTCTATTCAGCCCCCACACTAATAAATCTCTGGGACTATCAATCACCTTGGTACAGGTCTCTCTTCTCAAAGGAAATGGTCTCTCTCTCTTCATTAGCTGCCCGTGCCTACCAACCATAGCAGGGCCTCATTTCAAGTCCTCTTTGATGGACGGCTAGACTTAGAGGAACATGTATGTCAGTCTCGGTGGAGAGAGAACAAGGATTTACTAATTAGACAGGGCAACACACATTAAAAGCTGGCTTTAATACATGGCCCCACATTAGCCCTGCATCTGTGAAGTGTCAGGATGCGTACAAAGCAGTATGAGCACATCCCACGCACAAGCATGTGCAGAGAATGGAGCAAGTAGAGCATCATGAACCCACAACACCTCTTTAGATCAAGAAAGTGGATGCAGCAGTTGTGCTTCTTGCAGGTGGGAGGGAAGGTAGAGAAAACATGACAAATCCTAGATTACGAACCACAGAACACACTATAAGCAATGCTACACAGAGAGAACAGACTTTCCAATCTGCCTTCCAGTCTGGAGCAGTCTCACACTGCTCTGAAAAGAAACCAGAGGCAACTGAGCCAAAAATCATAGTCCAATTCCACTCACAACAGAGATGCAGGATGCCAGCTACCCAGGGAAACTGAAGCTTAGCTACAGGCGTGAGACACTCTGGCATGCTGTATTTTAAAGTATATTAGCACACAAGGCAGAGGCACAACTGCACACATTGAGTAGAAATTCCCATTCTTCAGCAGAATCAGTCCCCCTTCAAGTCTGACTATCGTCTCATAGTCATTTGCTCCTCTCCAAACTCCAGCCTCTCCGGTCCTGCTCCCATCTCCTCTCTACCTCCCCCAGTGTTTCAGAAGTAGTTTGCTTCACTAATCTAGAGCCAGACTGATGCATTTGCGCATTTTAAACTGTCTGCCAAGCACCTTCTGTAAGAACTAAAGTGGCTGGAGAACACTGGGAGTCATCATCATCCTGATGTGTGCCAGACCTAATACGGCACATTTCTGAGCCGTGCTTTCATTTTCAACAGTATTTTCTCTAGGCCTGAAGATAAGCCTAGAGGGCAGTGTGGGCTGTGCTAGCTCTGTGCCAAAATTCAGCAGCAAGGGTTAAATCAGAGATTTCAATGTATGAATTCCACAAATTCATATCATCTGCAACAACGTCTTGGACACACAGATGAAAGAGCCTGCCCAGGATGAAGGCACTGCTGCTGTAAACAGCCTCCCACTTGGGTAGGAATCACCTTCTGTGCAGACAGGACCCTTCCTTCCATAGTTTCCTACAATCCACATTCCTATGCTTATATATTCCACCTCCTGAGCTGGAACAGGAAATTTTGTAGCTGTAGATTGGCAGAGCAACTTACATTGCACACCACACACCTGAAGCAAGTCTGCTTTTCTTTTTTATTTCTATTTTCCCCCTTTTCCTGAGCGCACTGATAATCCAGTCCCTGCTTGGAAAAAAAGAAACTGTCTCCCCCCACTCCTAATCCAGGGATGCAACGCAAAACCTTGTTCCTTAAATTCCCTCCAAGTGCCCATTTATACGTGAAGATACACATATAAAGAACATCATGCATGCCTGTTTCTCCAGTTGGCATAAGCTATGTGGACCACAAAGCTATGCACAAGCCCCAGTGCAGGCACTGGACATTTTGCACTGTAAGTCGGCCACTGCCTTCCCAGGGATATATCCAAATTGCTGTTGTATACAACAGCTCTGATTAGAGGCAGAATCAGACAGACACGTCTCGAATGAGTGCAGACACATCTCGAATGAGTGCTTTGCACAACATAGACTTGATACACAGTGTAAAGCAGGCTTGAATTGACTCCACTGATCTTAGTCATAAAACATACATCCCTACACTTCAAGCAAACTAGTGCATTTTGGATACAGTTTACAAATTTGATTCAGCAAGTGCTAGCATCAGAAAGTTACCATCACCTGCAGTCTCCTGTAAACTTTTTCGTTTCCCTCAGGAAACTAGCACCTGTCTAGCACTTGTGTGATGCGCACACAATCATCACTTTCTTCTCTTAACAAACAGCAAACTGGTGCTTTACCATCATTTCTCTCCGTTCTGCAGTCTGAAACCTTCACTCTGATAAATTCAATCCTTCTCAGTTCTCTCCCAAATATATTTTTTACTTTTAGAAGAACTGAGGGCAGGGGGAAATCCCCCAAAGAGGCCCAGTGCTTCCCTACTTGTAATGAAAACCTGTAATGGAATGCCCTGCACTCCAATTAGGAAGAAATGCTAATTTTCTCCAGTTGAGCACCCCCTCTAGATGTATCTAATTTGTTTCACTGCTTTCATCTCTCCCCTCCATCGCATTTTCATTTAAAGGTTATGATCTGTTTGTGCCCTTCATGCCGCGCCCTGACAAGACACCCCTATGAGAGGTTGCAGGGGCCACGTAGCCCTTCCTAACCCCCTTCCCAAACAAAAACCAAAGCTTTTTTCCCTCCACCGCCTCTTTAAGAAATGCAGAAAGATGAAGGGGAGGAGCAGGGAATTGGGAAGACAATAATTAAAAATAAAAAGTAAGCTCTCTTGCCAGTTGAGTTGTTGGTTGTTTCCAAAAAAAGGTTAGAGACCTTTGTACCATGACCAACACCAGTATGACCAGTGCAAGCCAGACGGGAGAAACAGCATTATAGAGCTTTGCTACTTCTGCAGATCCATTTTAGGAATAGCTACCATGCAAGAATACCCTTTTGCAAAACACTTTGAGATGCTGAATTGTTTAGTTCCTTGCTGGGATGGGGAATACACTCTCTCCCGTCTGCTGTAACAGAGAGAGTCTGGGCAGAAGGAGCAAGGAAAGTTGGCTTAGCCAAGAAAAGAGTCTCAGAAAAGCTCTTCCCACACCTCTCTAAATATATTATGCCTTGTTCAGGGAGTCTGTGTTTTGATAAGTTCCTTCAGGAGAACAGAGGCTTGAGCTGGGTAGCATGGGCTTTTGACTAGCTCTTCATGACACCCATAGATTTGTGCTGCCGTGGTCCTGGCTGACTGCAGGCAGGCTTGTAAATCCTCAGGGCAGAACCCATCGGGACAGGATGCCTGCCCAGAAGAGCTTTTTACAAAGGCTGTATCTGTAGTGCATACGAGAGAGGCATCCAGATCACCATACTGGTGCCATACCACTTCCCACAGAAATTTTAAAGGGCATTTTCAACAAAAGATTATTATTAAATATAAAAAAAATTTAAAACCTTGACATCGGCATATCTCTGTTTCCTCCAACAAGGCCCTTTTGCAGCCTGCCTCAGTATTTTCAAACAAAACAGTACCCATGGAGTTGAACACAGGATCTTCCCTACATGCACACTCTGCTCCTAAGCCAAGACACTCATAAGTTGTGTTCAGCCTCTTCCTCCCTTCACTTCAATTCTCTCCTTCAATTCTTGACCATTAGAAAGGAAAGCCCTGATCTACGCTCTCTAGAGACCAGTTTCACCATATATCTGTTGTCAACACCCTACAAGTTGAAAGCACCCAAAGAACCCCTTAGGAAGCAATGCAGCTAAGTGGTCCCTGACTGAAGCAGAGTGGGAACGGCTGAGTTCCACCTGTGGCACAGCCTAGAACAACTGCCCGCTTGGAAAAAGGAGATGAACAGCTGGCTACGTTGCCCAGGCTGAGCATTGAGCAGCTTGTTCTTGACAATCAGATGAAGCTGGAAAAGTACTGCAAGAGTGTTTTCTGTTATTAACAGGCACTTTGCTAATACTGCTCAAGATAGCCAGCTCCCTCTCAGTCATTTCCTGCTGCAGCCACCGAATCCCGTCAGTCAGAGTGCTATATGCTCCATTACAAGCTATTTCCTCTCTACGTTTGCAATGCCTCCAAAAGCTTTTGCAGAAAGTCCCGATGATCCCCCCTCCTGCCCCCCTCCGCAGCCACAATTCCCTCATAACTCCACTTTCTGGGACCACAAAGAGGGAGCGGGTAGGAGGCACACAAAGATTTACTTTTCGTAGATAGCACCCTTGCCCTTTCCTCCCCCCCATGCCCCCTCTCTATCTGGTCCATGCGAACAAACCCTGAGTGAGAAAGAGTATTCGGAAGGGGCCTGTGTCTGGGCCAGCCGCCTTTCATCCAGAAGATGCCTCTACCCGTTGGAAAATAAAAGCATTGTGTGAAAACATTTTAATATATTCATGCACATTCCTATAGCTTGCAGGAGCGAGCGGGTCCCAGCACCCTCCCCTCCCTGCCTTCCAAATTATTTTCATAGGCAGTGATGCACTGGGAATGCCACCTGTTTTCTCGAATGCCCGCGAGTATGTAAATTGTGGGAATATGCGGGCCAAGCGCTGCGGTTTTATTGTGCTGCAGAAAAGATTTTACTAATTACTTGCCTAAACTCCAAAGCAGTACGTCTGCTTTTTTACAAAGCGGGAGACAGGGGAAGGTGGGGGTGGTGGGAAGAGGAGGAGGGGGAGGAAAAAAAAAAGGAGGGGTAAAAAAAGAGAGAGTAAAGGGAAAGAGGGAGAAGGAGAGGGAGAGCGAGGGATGCATTTCAAAGTTTCTCCAGCAATTGGATGGGGAGGGGGGAAGCTGGGCCCAATGTGAAATCATAGAGGTCAAAGGTGGGTCTCCCTCCCTTGTGAGAAAGTGGTGAATCAGGACGGTTTATCAAACGATCATTTTCTTTTGAAACTGGGAGGCAGCGGCTGGGACAATTCTGCAGATGTGCTTGATGAGTTCGGGACAAAAATGGGCCGCCTCCTC